>CM054950.1:2901467-3044904 GCA_029168755.2 Tillandsia fasciculata
TATATTATATTAAATTTAAATTTTTAAAATATAATATCAAATATTTATATATATATATATATATATATATATATATATATATATATATATATATATATATAAACGTAAAAACAATTCAAACTCGGGTCAGATTCAGATTCGGATCTGATACAATCAAAATCTATATTCAAATTTAAATCTGTCGAATTTTTGTTTTTTATATTTTTGAATTCGGATTCAAATAAAATTTCGAATATCCGTACTATTATTGATATCCCTATCCCTGATCTTGATATCCGTACTATTGATATCTCTATCCCTGATCTCGAATGGCTGGTTTTCTTTAAAAGCGATCAGGGTGAGGTAGCGGGTGTGCGCCGTGGAAAGCGTGATTTTCAGAAAACCAAATTTGATAGGGGGGAGATGGGCGGCTGGCAGGCTGGCAGCGAGGAGTGTGGGTTTGTGAAGCACGCAAAAGTTGGGCGGAAGATATTTTGAAGGCGACGGTTCCAGAAATTTCCACGAGCTGCTAGTTTTTTTTTTTTTTTTTTTTTTTTTTTTTTTTTTTTTTTTTTTCTTTTATAGCTTGCTTGTGAAGGATCGATTCTCATGGTTCACTGTCAGAATAAAAAAAAAAAAAAAAGAAAAAAAAAACTATTTTTTAAAAATATTAGTATTTTTGTAAATAAATATTTAAAATTTTAATTTTGGCATAGAATTATTAATTATTCAGCCTTTTGAATTTTTTACTACATATATAATCTTATAGTTACCATTTTGTACCGGAATAAGACAATACTAATTAATTATATAAAATACGGAATTAGTATAAAAAAACGTTTGGAATGATTTCAGAAATAAGAAATTTTGTATTTGGCATAATAATGAGGAATAAGAGAAATAAAGAGTTTTAGTTGATTTAAATAATCTTTTTACCCTCAAATTTTATTATGAGATAAAACTTGTAAAATTTTAATTTCTTTATTTTAATTAATAGATTAAATCTTTACAAAAAAAAAATAAAATCAAAATCAAAATCAAAATCAAATTATATTTTATGAAAATAATATTTAATTTAATATTTTATTTGGTCTATTTTTTAAATAATATATAAATATTCATCATATTTTTAGAAAAATATATATTTTTTTTTTATGAAAAAAGGTATATACTATTTGTCTGCTATAAATTTCATATTACTTCTATACTAATATATACAATTGGTTAAATAATCTTTTGCCCTCAAACTTTATTATGTGATATAACTTGTTAAATTTTAATTTCTTTATTTTGATTAATGGATTAAAACTTTACAAAAAATAAGATAAAATCAAAATCAAAATCAAAATCGAAATTAAAATCAAACTATATTTTATGAAAATAATATTTAATTTAACATTTCATTTGGTCTATTTTTTTTAAAAAAAAATAAATATTCATCATATTTTTAGAAAAGTATTTTTTTTATGAAAAAAGGTATATGCTATTTGTCTGCTATAAATTTCATATTATTTTTTTACTAATGTATACAATTTAAATTTAATACCCAGTACCGAATGTAACTGACTAACATATTTATATATCTGTCATAAAGACACAACTGATTATAATAAATATTGTTTAAAAAAAGTAACAACCGCGGGACTAACTTTTATTATTCCACAACTGATCTGTAATATCAATTCGAATGACGTCGCCCCGCCGAGAGTCTGATGCACCGGACAATGAAGTACCGGGCAATGAAATACCTCCGTCATCCTCCTCCACAACAGTAGCAGGTGAGTCAAGTGATTCGTTGAAATATCTATAACTATCCTAATTTCTACGAATAAAATTATGTATGACGCAGCACGCCATATCAATAAGGCATTGCATCCTAAACGGGAACGGTGTTGCAATATTTAAAATCTTAAATCGTCTTTTCAAGATCCCGAATGTTTTTTCCACCATATTTCGTAATTGGGCATGACGATAATTATAAAGATCTCGCGGACTGTGATGTACCCGACTACGTGCGTTACTATCAAATTGACTGATATGATAGCGCTCGCCTCTATACGGCGCCAGAAATTTGTCGGTGTTTGCGTATCCAGAATCAACCAAGTAAAATTTTCCTGTAAACAACACAATATAACATGAAGTGGTACTGTAATCTTATAAGTATTAAAAATGATAACTATAATATAGTGAATTGTCATCTTTTATTTTATACCTTCTGGCACTGTGAAACTGTCACTTTCACACGCTCATATGAGGACTCACATATCAGCGGCAGTCCTTCCCACCCAGTGCAAACAAAAAGGAATTGATGATCAAAGTTAACCGCAGCTATCACATTTTGTGACGTAAATCCTTTCCGACAACGAAAATGAGCTTGGTTGCTCAACTTGACAACCACCGAAATATGTGTCCCATCGACCGAACCGATTTCATTCTGCAAATGTACATTGAATATTCAATAACTTCCTTTGTAAGTTATCATTGGTAATACTCAATATTAATCGTATATAAAATACCAATTATATAAAATTAATACATTACCTTGAAAGGATGAAAATTTATATTATCATTGCTTGTCGGATCTGCGGATGAACTTCACTATTGCTTGTCGGTTGCGTGATGTATTCGTCGTTTAACATAATGATAGTCAGCAGTACCATATTAAAATATCTTCTAATTGTCTCTCCTGAATGTTGGAATATTTCGGCGAGCACCCTATTCGCCATGCCGTGACCAATACAAAAAAAAAAATATTCCAAACTGTTCATCAACTGTGATATTTCTTGAGGTACGTATAAGTTCCTTTCCAACGAGCTTATCTCGTAGAGTAATGAATGTAGTAGTCGTCATTCTGAAATACTGGTACCCACAGTCTGGATGACCATTTAATATATCACCAATAAATTGATGCCCACTAAATGGTCGGGTTCGACATTGTTGTATTGTGATTGAATTAATAGATGTCAGGTAGCCTTGAGCATATAGCATCGCATAGACTTCATCCCAATAATCGTCATCCTCATCTAATATCGTCAGTATATTTGCAACGAGTGCGGATGTAAAAATTATGCGATTATATGAAGCATTCATTATCGCTGCAATGAGATTGCAGTATTAAAGCAATATGTTGCAGTATACAAACATTGATCATTTCTCTACAAAATTTAATATTAATTCAAACTACTACGAGGAATTTAATAGTACAGCTAACAACATCTAATTGTCTTTTTATAAATTAATACAACACTACAATAATATAACATACAACATACATAACGACTCTCCAATATAAAACATACTAGTTTTCATCATAAATTAAACCGGCAAAAAGTTACTACAATATTACATTTCCATATACTAATATTCAAAATGAAATAAAGCACCACACAGTTACTACAATATTACATTCCCGAATACTAGTTTATGCCTACTAGTTTTCAACATAAAAAGAAATCACCACAAAGTAGCTAAGATATTACATTCCTGAATACTAGTTTTCAGCATAATGGAAAGCACAACAGAGTTACTATAATTTTACATTCCTGGGAAAAACGATCTAAACATGACATTTTCTTTCGCTACTTGTCTATCGATCGACATAAGGGCAAGCTCGTCGTTCATCGTCATGAATACTTGCCTATTTTTGTCCTCTTTTAAAGCCTCTGCGACAGCCAATACCCTCTCATTTGTAATTCCGTGTAAAGAGTATACTCGGCCCATACACTCCTCGATCGTCGTGATATTGCCACGATTGTTAAGTTCAATTTGGTACATTTGACGAATTAGATCAAGCTTTTGTTTTTTAATTTCCACCATTTCTGCGAAGGTGTCACTTGTGCCTTGATCCTTTTGTCTTCAGCCCCCAGCGGAAGGAACATTCCTACGGTAGCTAGTTGATCGACGTGGAGATCGAGGCCTTTTTCCGGCAGAGCTATGCCCCGATCCACTCCCACTAGCTTCGAAATTTGGGCCCAGAGGAGCAGGACTTGGCGATCGTGATGAATTAAACGGCCTTACATTTTCAGACATGAGTGGTATAAAAGTATCATTCTCACCGGGAGAAAATGAAGATGAACTATCAACGGTTTCGGGAGGTTCCATAACGGAGGAGAACCCGTATCTACCTGTTGCTGTATTTTTTTAAGGAACTCAATATCCTTATATTGAAGGAAAGGTTTATCCCTACATTTCGTGTAGGCTGGATTATCCTGAAGAAAGACACATTGCCTAGTGCCCGCGCGGGGCCGCCGCTGACGCAGCGTGCGCCCGCGCAGGGCCCCCGCTGGCGCAGCGTGCGCCCGCGCAGGGGAAGCACCCGCGAGGGGCTGCTGCGCGCGGCTTGCGCGCTCGGGCGGGGTTGGTGCCCGCGCAGGGCTGTTGCGCACGGCTTGCGCGCTCATGCGGGATTGGTGCCCGCGCGGGGCCGCCGCTGGCGCAGCGTGCGCCCGTGCGGGGCTGCTGCCCGCGCGGGGCCGCACCGCATGCGGCGCGCCGTGCAAGGGTGCACCGCACGCAGCGCACCGCGCGAGGCAGGTTCTCGCGCGGGGCCGCTGCCGCCACCGCCGCTCGGTCTCCGCCTTTACTTTTGCGTGTTCGGGACCTCAAAATTTCGCAAGCAAGTCTAGTCTACCTTTTGTTTCTGTTGGGGACTTTTAGGTTCGGGAGTCGTTCGAGGGCGCGGGTCGGTTTCAGGTGTTCCGTTCGACGTGATTCGAGGTGGGTACCCTCTTCATGCGTTTTGGAGTGTGGTTTCATATATAATACGTAAGAGTAAAGTAGATGTGCTAATGAATCTTGACTAACCCCTTTTCGCATGAGTATTCCTATTACTACTTTCTGTGCGACTGAACGTCGCGGTGCTCTATGTTACACATTGACTTCGGTCATTATGCTCATGGCTGCTTGCATGCACACCAGCGGTTTGGCCACCGCATCGGTGTACTTTTTTGGAGAGGTGGTACGTTAACCCGTGTACCCCACAAGGTGACGTAGTGGGGACCCCTTGGGTTACTTACGGTGCTGCACAAGTGCCGTGGAGGGGTTAAAAGCAATAAGGTGAGAGCAATGTGTTTTCTTTTGCCAGAGGTCTTTAGACCATTTGGCAGGTGCTCTGTTTCGGTTTACAGGCGGTTACTGTTGATTCATGAGGGGGAAATGTGGATGCTCTGGTCTTTCGATTTGCTTTATTCTCAGTATTTATAGCATCTTACACATGTTATATTCACTTCTTACTCTTTTTGTCACTGACTTTCCACATTATGACAGGTTCGGTCAGGGGTGGGATCCGGGACGACAGTGAGGCTACGACTAGAGAATTTTAGCCTCGTTTGGGGCTGGTGACCTTTCCTTTATTTCGCTTTGTTTATTTCGGTGAGTTAGCTTATGTGCGTATGTTATCTTATTGTGGATGATGTGGATGTTAGGATTATTTGATGTTCACGTGGATGAACGATTTTTCTATTACTTGCTGGTATGGCAAATTTTCAAAAAAAAAAAAAAAAGAGATTGCGAAAACATTTTTAAAATTAGGTGTTGAGTGGACACTATTTTACAAATCCGTGGATTTATCATTTCAAAATGTGGTGGCCTTATCGGATATGGTGCATGTTATTTTTTTCCTCATTCTATCTCCTTGACTGGTGTGGTTAAAGTATAAATTGTGATTGTGACACCGTACATATACAAAGGAGACTCTGTCCGTTTGTGGGGTAACTTTGTATGTGTGGCGGGTCTGGACACGTGCCGGAGGGTGGGAATGTTTCAAAAATAAATAAGTAAATAATACACGTTTTTCCGCTTAATTAAACCCCCGCGGCCTGACAGTAACTCTCGGCATTTTTCTAATACTGGGTGTGGCTTGCTGTTTCGGGTCAGTTGCGAGATTCACGCCCGAATCTCACATTCATTCCTTTCAAGATCCTTCATTCTACAGTTCCGAGCAGCCAAAGATTGACCTTGACTTTGCCTTTTCAAGCGTTTGACTGGGCGGTCTTGTATCCGTCTTCGACTGAAAGACGTTCTTGGATGAGACAATAATCCTCCTTTTGGCTGCTTCTCTTGTCGGCTGACTCTCCGACTCTCCTGCCGGCTAGCACCTTCAGCCGATGACTTTCGTCGTGTTTTTTTGCGTGACCGAAATCAGTTCGGCCTGGGATGCAAATCCTTCTTTAGCTGACCCATTCTTCCGTCAGCTGGTGCCGTGTGCCTCGTACTGTACTGCCACGCACCTAGGTTCGGTCTGAAACAAAATGTGGGTTTTTCTTTCTTCGGGTAGATCAACCGAAGGCTGATTCTGACTCCGCCTGCTTCGTCATCTGCTCGGGACGGTTTTATGCCTGGTGGCAGCCGGAGTCGGTCCCGGAAGAGGCATGGTGGCAGCCGAAGTTGGTTCTCTTCTTCAGCTACTCTTCCAATCGATTGATGCTCTTCGCCGATAGCCTATGTCGCGTGCCGCTTCCTTACGCGACTGCGATCAGTCTAAATTGAGACACGAGTCCCGTTCCGCTGACTCAACCCCTTGCCGGCTGATACCTATATCCGATGTTATGCACTACGTGTCACTCCCTCCCGTGGCAGAAAATTCTAGTCTCAACAATCGTGAACTGTCCTCGATAAGGGGACAAGTAAGTAAAAAAGACGTACGAGATAATGTGGAAGGATAAAAAGAATGATTAGCGATATTGTCACACGTGCCAATTATTAATTAATGTTTCACTAATTACCCGAATGTTACTTCGGGTCATTGCTGAGCCGACATATTGAAGCCGAAAAGATTGACACGTGGCAAAAGATACGACTAGGGTGACCGAGCCGATCGAACCGAATCAAAAGATGACACGTGGTGCAGAAAATGATCAAACAAGTCAACCGATCAAGACGAATCACGAGCCGATCAAAGACACCTAGACTTTAATAAAGAATAGGCGGGGATCGGCTGTCCGAGTAAAAGGTTGGTCATCGGCTACATTAGCTAATTGATAATAAAAAATGAAATCGATCCTCGGTTTCATGAGCTGAGTGGGGATATGGACTGAAACCTAAAATATTTAACTTCTAAAGTAAATATTGCGAAATTATAGGGTGCGGAACCCGCAACCGACGCGATTTCGGCCAAAGACACCTAGCGTCACTCACTACCAGGGATCACACTACGATTCGTAATGGCATGCAATATCCGGGAGTAACGTGGCTGAAAAAGGCGCAACTACTTTTTTGGGGTGAGACGTTTCTGGAGGAAATATGGTCGAATAATACACCATTATCTATAATGGCGGTTAAGTTTAAGAGGAATTCACACTAGTATAAATAAAAGCAATTTCCTCTAAGAAGAGGTTCTGCAATCGTGTAAGTAGTGGCCACAAGCTTTTCAATTTCTTCAATTCCCGTATCTATTGCTTTCCTAGCTTAACTTTACAGCTTTCCTAGCATAACCTTACTGTTTTTCTATAAGTCGTTCTAAAAGTAATTAGCCACCACACCACGCAACCCAATCCACTTCCAAGCCCGATGGCTTGATTCGGCTCGCTAGACCAAGTCATATTTGAAGAATACATTCTAATAATTTGGCTTGCTTAGGCCAAACTTTTTTTGTATTTGATTGAGAAGAGCTCGATTGAACAGATCCATTCTCAATCCGGTCGCTTGATCTGCAGCACATTTTAAAGGGTCAGTTTAGAATCCGAGTGAAGACCGGACTAGGTTAGTGGTCAACATGAGATTCGGCATCAACAACGGTATTTTCACAAATCTTGTATACTTTGAAAATATATATTGGATCAAGCCGTCATAAAATTCAAAATTACTTGTCTTAAATATAGGTAACTAACTCTTCAATGTTGAAGAATTCTACTTTGATATGATTTAGTTACATTATAGTAAAAAGGAATACAATTGGTTGTATCTTGAAAAAATATATAGATATATTTTTCAGGTAAAAGTTTATTATGTTTATACAAAATTTTGATTTTCATTACATATGATTGAATAGTTCAGTCGAATATTTATTTATATAATTTATTATTTATTTTTTGATTACATAGATAAAAAAAAAATAATATGGAGATTGAATGCGAAAGAGAAGACAGGTGAGGTTGGAACAAAAATACAAATAGTAATAAAAATTCATTACAATGTTAGATATATTAACTCATGAATCATTTTTCTTAATATTATAATATCATATTTCATATATTTATTTTGCATGTTGAACTATTAGACATATTTTTATATCAAATTCCAGATAATATTTTATAAAATTTAAACTATAGATTGCATGATATTAAAAATGTCGAGTTGCTCGTTTAGAGCTTGAGCTCTCTCAACTCAAAAATAGACTCGTTCACTCGATTTGAGTTAGTTTCAAGCGCAGCTTAAGCTTAAATTTAAGCTCAAAACTAATTTCTATTCAAACTTGAGCTACAACAAACTCCCTTTAGCTCAGCTCGTTTCCACCCCTAGCAAAAAAAAAAAAAAAGAAAAAGAAAAAGAAAAGAGAGATAGAAGGGAGAAAGAGAATTAAGTCACTTCAATCTAATTTTTAAAAATTAGCACGGAATCTGTAAAATCTGAGAAAAATCGGCAGGTTTAATCAAAAATTCAAAACCCATGAATTTTCTACGAAAAAGGCTAAAATATATTAATTGGCCCATTTGGTAACGGAATAAGCTGGAAATAGCTATTCTAGTGAAAGATATAAAGTACGGAACTAGAGTAAAAAAGCGTTTGGAATGATTTCAGGAATAAGAGATTTTGTGTTTGATATAAGAATGAGTAATAAGAAGAATAAAGAGTATTAGTTAGTATAAATTATCTTTTTGTCCTCAACTTTATTATATAATAATGAAATGAAAGGTTGGAAAAAGTGAGAATAGTAATTTCAGCTTATTCTAGTTATACTGAAACAAACTATACGGTTGATTCTAGATGCGTTTGGAAGAATAAGGGAGATATCCCCATATTCTTTATTCTAACCCATTTCCAAACAGTTAAACACTTACTAGAAAAAGATTTCCTTTGTACCATGCTAGACCATTGGGCCACCATGGGCTACAACTCAGTGCACGACCCTTGAGGCCTGTTTTACATCTCCAGGTGGGTCGACTTAGAGGCTCATTTCTCCATCTCTTTTACAACTCGAGGAGTTCCAAGCATTTCGTCGAACAAGTTTCCACTCGACGCCAAAAAAAAAAAAAAAAAAACGTCTCTTTCTAAGGAATCGCAGAGAGAGAGAGAGAGAGAGAGAGGGGAGGCCGGAACTGCTGTACCGATGGACGTCCTGACGGGGTCCATCGACGTCCGGGACCTGCTGTCTGCCCCCGACCTCGACGACCCCTCCACCCCGCTGTCCGCCCCCGACCTCCGCCTCCTCATCGACCGCCTCCACCTCCGCTCCGTCCACATCCAGCGCGCCGCCCTCCAGTACGCCCTCTCCCACCGCTGCGACCTCGCCGCCGCCCTCTCCCGCTCCTCCCGCGCCGCCGCCGACTCCGCCTCCGCAGCCTCCGCCCTCTCCGCCGCCCTCTCCGCCCTCTCCTCCCACCCTCCCCTTGACGCCGAGATCCGATCCCTCGCCCGCGAGATCCTCGCCGCGCGTAAAGAGCTCGCGGAGCGGCGCGAGGCGCTCGGGGTCGTGGAGGCGGTGTCGGCGCTGCACGCGCGGCTGCGGGCGGCGCGGGAGGGCATCCGCGCCGGGAGGGTCATCGAGGCGGCGGAGGCGGTGCGGGATTTGAAAGGCTGTCTCTCCTCGGTTTGCGAGGAGGGCGGAGGGAGCGCCGGATTGGAGAGAGAGCCTGCGGTTTTCGGGTTCTTGAGAAAAGAGTGGACGGATTGCTTCGATGAGGTTCTTCTTCTTTTTTGAGCACTTTGGTGATCTCCTCATTAGTAATGACTTTGTTGTTTAATTTAGTTGTCGAAATTGTTTCTTTGTAGTTGCAAGCAGTGCTTGCGAAAATTGTGGATAATTCCGTTAAGTTTGAGCCGGAGAAGGGGAGAGTGATTGTAAGTTCTAGGCCGGCTGGTGGTGAGGGGATTCGAGTTGAGCTCGATGTTGCGTTGCGAGCGATGGAGGTGAGAATCCTGAGAATGGTGTGCCTGTTAATTATTGAAACACATTAAACTTTTAGTGAGGTGGAATTTTGATCCAAAGGTCGATAATGACTACCTGCTGCTTCCTGAATTAGTGTTTTACTGCTGTTCTTCAAGGGGCCTGGAATTAACATTGGAATGCTGCAATGCGCTCTGAATTTCTTCAAACAAAACAATAGGTTTATATCTTCTATGGAACAGCAGTGATTGAATGTGTCAATATTATGTCTAAGCATGATGTTTGTTTTTATTATCTAGTCATCTTTGATTTCATTAGCTCTCATAATGCCATCTTTGATCAATAACTATGCAACATTATTATCGCTCTCCAAAATTCTCAGCTCATGCAAGATTAATTGGAATAATAAAGTCTAGTTACCCTTCTGAAGTGAATTTGATATGTTTCCACTTATTCCTGCACATTGTCATATGCAGATAGTGGATGTTTTAAACTATGGGATGGCAAAGATAGCAGACTTGATGATAAAGCATTTTATGGTTCTGGCAATAAGTAACAGCTCTGTCACTGTTTCGGTTGAAGTGCTTAATCAGGAAGCTGTTGATGAGCCCGAAGCAATGCTTAACGTAGTTCCTTCATTGGAATCCCAGGTAAATCTTATGCAACCAGAAGATATCTTCTTTTGTACATTTAGTAGGCTATCAGCTGCTGTACAGTTGCCATTTTGATAATACTTGGCGAAAAGGAAGTTGAAAGATGCGCAATGGTTAGGTTTATCGAACATGATCTATCATTACTATATTCTATCGGAGGGACGACAATATTTGGCTTATGAACTAATTGGAAGACATTCATTCATCATATTGCAGTAATCCTTTTAATATTTAGTTATGCTCATTTTACCAAATTTGACTTTACATGCATGAAACCCCTGGGATACAGTTCCTATGTTAGCATAATATTGTGTCTTGATGAATTCCTTGAGCATTTTACTGCTAAGTTGTGTGCATCTTCTCTTCTGTTTTGTTAATATTCAGATTTGTGAAATTGAATATTTCTCTAAACCTTGATGATACTATATTATGTTTATAATACGTAAATTCTGGTTATTCTTCCCTTTTTTTCAGGACTATCAAGATGGTTCGGCACTTTATTCAAGGCTTATTGAGATTATAAAGTTCATCCACAAATTCCTTTGCCTGGAAAACAGATCTTTTGTTCGTTGCTTTGGAAAGTTGACTTGGTCAAGAATTTCTGACTTGATTATTACTCACTTTCTATCCAAGGTGTGCTTTGAGGAGCTCTTTTTACCGCCCAAATCTCTTTAATTCTAAACTGCATTCTGATAAAATAATTGCTTGAAGATCCATTGTTTCATGAAGTTTGGTTACACAATTTGTATAGATAATGCATACGTCAATTTTTTTAGTTTAAAAGTTTTGTTTGGTTAGGCCTACATGCTTTTGATAATGCTTTTTATCTTTGTTGTGCCCAATGTTATCTAGAACAGGGTACGCTGTGGTATGTGGTACGGGTATGGGAACATGGTTTGCTAGTTTCTTACCAATCACATTATGAGGGGGGCAGACTAGTCAGAAGTTTTTTCCGAATATGGTTAAATTAGAACGTCAATACAGATCGACATATATAAAAAACTCAATAACTTACCTTTGTTACTGTTTCTTTCATTAAGGTTGGATTGGATATTCTCTCTTCTAATCATGACCACCTCAACTTTTTTCCATACGAGTATGACTCTTTTACATTATTCTATCAAGTAAAACACATTTCTTTAAGGTAACTAAACTAAATAGATTTAGGAAAATTGAAGTACTTTTCTACTATTCTGGTTCGCCACTTTTTGTGATCTGGATCGAGAACTCACCACGAATCAATTTGTGCGATTCAGTTAGCTGTTCCGGGGGAAGGAGGGGTGGTTGGGGCAGTAACTATGGTTGTGCCAGCTTTTATATAGAAGTTTAGGAACTTATGCAGAACGATGAGGTTGTTGGTTATTACTTACGATCCTTGGTCCTATATAGGCAACCAAAATATTTCACCTGCATATCCAACAGGAAACTTAATGCATGCTAATTTTGTTTCTTTTACTTTTTCTTTTTCTTTTTTTACATGGCTTGCTTAATTCTTAGAGTTGATAGGAGTCAAAAATTAAAACTTATTGTTCCCTCCTTGCTATAGTGTTCCCTAAGTTACATGCTCTTGCTATAGTGTTCCCTAAGTTACATGCTTATGTTACCATTTTTAATGATTTAAGACTTCATTGAGTAAGTCTAACTACAGGTTTGATTTTCCTGTTTGTGTGTATGCATTCAGAATGTTTCCTGTGCACATCTGTTATGGGATTGGTCATGTAATATGTGTCTTATGCTTGCATGAGGCTCCCCAATATAATGCTTGATCTCTTTTTTTTTTTTATTTTTTTTATTTTTTACATATTTGTTAAAACTTTCTAACTGTAAATTGATTTAGAGCATACTTTATAGTCACCATTTTCATTGTTATCTTCTACCTTCATATTTTAAACTCAAGCTGACCATCTCTCTTTTGATGAATAGTCACCTTATTTTTGTACAGTCCTAATGTTCTTGTGGTATGCTGGAATTGATTAAAAATTGATCCTGAATGAAGTATCGGTGAGATGTTTTGAGACCCCTTAACTATAAACCATCTTGATAGAAACATCCCAACATTTTTGTGCTTCATTTAACACCTTCTCAATTGTAGGCCTGGCAAATGAGCGAGCCGGCTCTTGTTCGGCTCGCATTCGGTTCGATAGTCAGCTCGCTTGAGCTCGTCTCAAAATTAAATGAGCCGACCTTGAATAGAAAAAAACTCAAAATTTATTTAAAGCCGAGCTTGAATATTACTGGGCTCGCTCAAATTAGACTTGAAAAGCTCGAATATATATATTAAAAATATTTATAAATAAATATATATATATATATATATATATATATATATATATATATATATATATATATATATATATATATATATATATAAAATATATATTTAATTATATGTTCATAGAGTTTAGGTTAATGGGCTATATTTGCTGGCCCACAAGACCAAACTAGCAAACCCCTACCCTAATTACTCTCTCTCCCTCTTTTTCACAGAATCAAAGTTTCACTTGCCCTAAATTCCTAATCTCTCTCTCTCTCTCTCTCTCTCTCTCTCTCTCTCACCCACACCCAAGCAGTAGCCCTAAATTCCTAATTACTCTCTCCCCCTCTCTTTCATAGAATTGGACATTCGTTACAAGGTTACATATATAAACTCATAAATCATTTTTCTTAATATTATAATATTGTATTTTATGCATTTATTTTGTATCTTGAATTATTAGACATACTTTTGTATCAAATTCTAGATAATGTTTTATAAAATTAAACTATAGATTGCATGATGTTAAGAATTTCAAGCGGCTTGTTTAGGGCTCGAGCTCGCTCGACTTGAAGTTAGGCTCGCTCAAGCTCAGCTTGAATTAATTTCAAGCCCTGCTTGAGCCTAAATTTAGGCTCAAAATTAATTTCAAGCCAAATTTGAGCTGAGATAAGCTCCCTTGAGCTCAGCTTGTTTCCAACCCTACTCAACTAATGAGTATTTTGATTCCTATCTGTCAAAGTGTCAGTTGAATTGGGCATTCCTTTAAATTTAATGGCTCCTTTAGCTATCAGCTGTGACCTGTTAACAGAATGCTGCAGTTCTGTGAGCTGAAAAGTGGATCAAGCCCATTAACTTCAAGGGAATTGCCATTAAATTTTGAATTTAACGTAATTCCTAGTCAGCCGAAGGAAATAACTTACGTCAGAAATTTTAGAAGGTTGAATTCAAAACATTCCTCATAGTTGAGGCCTGAGGGTACCTTCATACATTTTTACCAACTGTATTTTTGGGTACATTGCTCTCACAATTATTTTCAGGCCATGGATTTTATAATATCTTTCAGACTGTAACTTCTAGCATAACGAAACAAAGTAAAATTGCACTTGATGAACGATAAAGCCATATTTATCCTTACAATGACTTGCTAGTCCTCTGTGCTCCATCCTTATGGTTTGCCAATTTGAATAATGTTAGCATGCAGGTAGCATGTGCCATCACCAAATGAACTAGATAAAATCCATAGAAATAAAGCTAAAATATGATGTAGATGCATTGACTATTGATGTAAGCCTTTAAATCTTAAATGTAAAATTGAATTCTGGTCAAACCCAAATTTTGTGGATGACGGTTCGGATGTGCTTCTGGTTGTTTGGTAGACTTGTCAAGATGGACCTATTGAACAATCTGTAAAATTTAGTTTATTCAGTTCTTTGTCCCCCAGCTTCTCAGCTGTTGAGTTGGTTGAGTTACCTGGATGGACTCATCTAGAAAAGTTTAGTTTCGTCTCCACTTCTGTTCATTTGTCCAAACATTTTGAGTTTATATGTTAAATAAGATAAATGATTATCTCAGCCCTTATAGTAAATGAAAACTAAGCTATAAACTCCTGCATTAGAAAAAATTGATAATCTGCAGACAGTTTTCCCCTAGATTATTTGTGCTCTTTTCTTTTCTTTTCTATATTTTGGTAAACTTTCTCATGCTATTTGCCTCAGCAACATTAACTTGTACTTGAATTCTGTTTTAGATGTTTGACATATAAAAGCATTGACAATGACTTTTTGCGTTACAAAGGTATGAGCATGCATACTAGTCCTTTCATTGTGTTATTTAGAATTTCATTCATGCTTGAGAAAGCAGCTCTCAACGTTTGTCTTTCATGTCACTTTGGCAATTTGTTCCTTGATAATTAGGTCATATGCTTTGTGGTCTTGGACTAGCTTATGAATTTGATATATTGATGGTTTTAGTTCATTATTCTTATCAGAAACATTTGCATTGTGCATTGCAAAAGTTAAAACCTGTTTTCTTCAGGCTGTCCCTGACATCGCTTCAAAGTTGATTGATTTTGAAGATATTATTAGAAGTACTATTGAATTCGAGACCAAATTGAAGGATATGATGTTTATTTCAAGTGATGCAAAGGAAGAAAAGCTGAGCCAATTCGTCCATGATGTCGAGGTTCATTTTGCTTCAAGGAAGAGGAGTGAGATCTTGGCCAAGGCTAGAAATATACTTGTACAATATGATTATCCAGATCGTCTGGTGAGTTTAACCGATCAAATTATTATTTTTTCAATTAAAAACTATTAAAAGAATATTAATAATGTCATATTAGAAAAGATCTCAGAGGAAGGTTTAATGCAGGCTTCAAGTGCTGTCGGATATTCTTCTGAGTATGTTGCTGATCTTCTTTTCCAGCCAGAAAGGTGCTATGTATCTAAATCAGCAACTCTACTGATGAAGCTAGTGCATGAAACTCTTAAGGTATGTTGGAGGTCCATAATAAGAGATACGATTGGTCATATATTTCAAGAATTAAAGTACCATGACAAACCACGGGCTGTGCTAATCGTCTCATACCTTGCCAACTATTGGCAAAGTACAACTCACTTGAAAATGAAATAGCTCAAAACCTTTTTTTTTTTTTTTTTTTTTTTTTGTAATTTTCTTTTGTCAAATGCTTAAATCTGAATGTCTAAAATTATATGCCGAATTTGAAACCATTTTTGAACTACGAATGAAATAATTTTGTGAATATTTGGTATACTAGCAAACACAATGGATAAATCTTTTATTTCATCCTTTTGAAGCATCATCCGTGCATTTGCTTAACGAATTTGAAAGAAATTACGAGGTAGTTGAGGGGGATTTTGATTTTCCCTAAATTTTAATTCTTACTCTAATGAAATCTTGTACCACTTTTAGGAAATTTCGTTGATATTAGCAAGTAATTCTATAAGTAGAGTTCAAATGATACAATAGGAGTGTAGTTAACAACAGTTAGGATATATAATTGCCAAAATAGAACATCACATGCCATAGTATGTTGGTGCAAAGTTTTGCTCTTGCGATATGCAATCTGTGTTGGCATGTTGGCATGATGTAGTGGCGTGCCAACATGTTTACATGGTATAGTGTGGAACCATGCCGTGCTGATTATTGTTCGGAGGTTCTTGTGCCTCGGCACTTAAAGCCTTGATATATTTGGTTTGATTTTGTTGAGTTCTCAACTGCCTTCTTGTTTCCAATAGAGCTGTTGAGACATTCTTTTTTTCCTTTGTAACATGAATGTATATGGCTTAGTTTTCCTGGAAATTTTGAATGTCGAGCTTCAATTTTTGTCTGTCATTTGCTAGCGGTGGTTTTTCTTATTCTCACACTGTTAAATTGTTAAAACATTCAGTACAAATATCTTGGACAAGAATGACACTTTCTCCTGGTGTGGTTTACAATAAATAATTTCTAGATTCTTTCCATTACTGCACTTTTTCTGTATATTACACACCATTTGCATGAATTGGATCAACACGAATTTCTATTCCTAATAATTTTAATAATAGTATTTGAAACTACTGAAATGTTTCTGATTCTATATTGCCGTTGGTAATTATAGTAATATCTCATATTGGCTGCTTCCATCTGCAATACTAAATAGCTAACATGTATCAACTTACTTTTAGCTCATGTCATATCGACTGTGAAAGGACTACCAGTCATAGTTTCATTCCTCTTGTTTGGCTTTAACTTGTCACCGGTTTCCATTTTTACATGATAAAACAAATGCTTCTAATCATGTCTTCTAGTAAGTTCTTTTTGCTGGAATTATATGTTAATGATAATTAAGATATGATTAGTCTTATCAACCAATTATTTGGAGCAATTTATCAGGGCATATCATTTATGTAAAAAGAACTGGCTAGTGTTGTTTCATCTCCCAGCACTTTCTTCTTGCCTGATACATTGAACTCTTTGGTAGTTTTCTTGACCAGTATAATTGTTTGAGTGAATTTCATAGGCTTTCCTTCCCTCAACTCGTTGCTATGCTTTACGGTTGTAAATGTTTAGATTTAATCATTTAACACCCTAACTTGTCTAAGTATTTTAATGTAGTATTTTCGATCTAACCTTATCAGTTGGACTTACCAAAATGCCAATGTGACTGTCTCTGAGTACATTGGGCAATCACATCCATCAACAATCTTTCTTGAGATCAAATAGTGTCCCATACACGATTTGCTTAAATTTTCACTATTTAATTTTGAACGATATCAATTTTGTAGGAAAATAAACATCATTGTCTGGTAATCAACAAGTGCTATAGGTGACAAACATGTTGGCATTTCTCTTAGGCCCGCTAATGAGGTTCGAGAGAAAGGACTACAGTAAAAACACTTATATATGTTTAGGGACTCAAATGCTTAAATTTAAAGCTCAATAATAGAGTTGAACTTTGCAAGAGTTTTGGGACTACCAGCATTTACTTGTAATTCTTTGATCAATTTCTCGTTGTTCTACTAGGTTGAACCAAACACCTACTTCTCAAATAAGTGTTTCTTTTTCTTTGTATAGCATGGTTGAAGCAACCAAAATTGTTGATATTATGTTTAGATTGGAAGAGTAAAAGTACCTATCAGCCCTCCATTTTTTTTTCAAAAGTTTTTTGCAGCAAATATCCCAACTAAGTTTTGCGTATATACATCTAACCTACGTACATTGACTTAAAAAATGTTATATAATATTTTTTATTAGATGTTGTTCAACTGTTTTTACAATTTTTCCCAATCTTGGAAAATCTATATACTTTGGTGGGGTGTAAATTATAACGCTGTTCAATTTAGCATTGTGTAGTGCACAGAATGCATAAAGTTACTTGACATTGAGTGCTGAAATGACCAAAATACTTATTCTAGATTCTGTGATGCTGTGTAGAAAGGAGCGGGGAGGAGAGGGGTTGCGTGAAAAGAGAGAGAGAGAGAGAGAGGGAGAGAGAGAAGAGTGGGAGGAGTGATGAGATAAAATGAGAGGCAAGAGAACTGAGAAAAAGAGAGAGGAAAGAAAGGGAGTATAGGCATGGCTGGAGAGAGTTAGAAAGTGTTAAAATACTGACATTTCTTTTCAGGGGTAGTGGTAGTCTTAAAGTATTACAGAAAGTTTGGAGCTTGCCCCAGTTTACGCTAAATTAATTCCTTGGTGTAGCTAGCTAGAGCTATAAGTATTTTTGGTTGCAGCTAGAAGCACAACATGAAAAATTTTCTGAATACTAGAGCTGGTTTCCTGGAAAAGCATCTTTAAGAAGCAGGGCCAAATGGTGCCCCGAGTATCTAGCTACACATTTGAAGCTAAATATCTTAGGTATGAAACTTGCTGTGGATTTATGAAACCTTAATGAGTGAAGAGGACAAGTGATCTGGATGCCTATTGGCTGATCTGGATGCCTTTATATATGTCAACTATGACACTCTTGTCTGTTCAAACTTTTACTCTGTTGATCACCAAAAGATATATATATATATATTATTTATATATATATATATATTATATTATATATATATATATATATATATTTTGGGTTATGTTCTTTTTTGTCTTGTATTGATATTTTATGGTGCCCAAATATTTCTTTCTGACTGTTCTTTTGACTATATTTTTATGTGCTTAAAAATGAATTGTAAAACCAGTGCAGGATGCTTGCTTGTCATCTACTAGAGTGGCGAAGGAGTTCTATCATGCTGCTAGGGATGCTTTACTTTTATACAAAGCTGTAGTGCCTGTTAAGGTTTGAACATATAACTTTTGCTCATATGAGATCTTTTATAACTCTATATGTTTCAGGTATCTTGACATATATTATGTGTTATTTACCTGTATATTTTGTACTTTATGTTGCGGCAATTTGTTGTGATTAGTAAATTGTAGAATGCTTTTTGTGTCACTTATTTTCTTATGTTCTTTATGATATGGTACACTATGATATTGTTCTTTTTCTTGACAGGTTCATGTTCTTAAGTCTTTTTTAGCTATCCCTTGGTTCTCATTTTATTTGACTAACCCATATTGAAAACCTCATTGCAATTATTTTCCCAGCTTCTTATGATGTGGGCATTGCTTATTTGCAAAAATTTCACAATCTGATTGAGTCTTAGCCTCTTAGGTTAGTTGATTTAGCTATATGTTATCAAATACCCTCTTTAGGAAGCCACTTTGTGGGTTTTTTGTATATTCATGGTATTAAACAGTAACAGTAATAGATAACAGGGTTGGAACATTTTTTTAGTACCTCAAATCTTAGGATTTTTTCTTGGCTCAATATTTTTCTTGAAAACTAATTCTTTATTTCAAAATGAGTTCATAAAAGACTCAAAGTAATATCAATATCTTACTTAAACAACCCACTTATAATATAATATTTATTGCTCTTTGGTCTTGTCTGTACTACTTATGGCCAGAAAATCAAGATTACTCATAGGCCTAGCTCATAGGTTATAGGTGAAACATTTAACAGTACCTGAAGTCTTAGCATATATTTTTGGCCCATTTTTCTTAAAACTTAGTTCTTTATTTTGAAATAATATTGTCCGTTATATTTTATTTATTGCTCTTAGGCTTTGTCTGTATTACTTATGGGTAGAAAATCAAGTTTACTCACAGGCCCAGATCATAGGTGATTGGGCGAAACATCTATCAGTACCTAAAGCCTTAGCATATATTTTAACTTAGTTCTTTATTTTGAAGTAATATTGTCCGTTACTCGTAGTAGGTATCATTATCTTGCTTAGATAACACAATAATTATATATTGGTTGTTCTTTGCTCTTGGCTTTCTCTGCACATATGGACAGTTAATCAGGTTTACTGAGAGTCCTGCTTTTCCAGGGTCTACCAAAGAAGGCCCTATGATTCTCAAAATTGAGATCGTTTGAACTTAGCCAATTTTTAGCAATTTTATGAATATTTTCTTTTCCAGTTAGTCCATCTAGTTCATTTGCTAAAATGGAAATTATTCAAGTGCCTTGTAAGTTATAGCATAGCACAAATCACTTTGAACCTTTCCTCCGATAAGTGGTTAGTTCTGTTATAGTATAGGACAAATCACTTGTTGATGGAAGTTTTAGTTTCCGTCAAGTGTCAGTTATGTAGAAATCACATGTTACTATACAACTTCTAGCACTCCACATCGATTTCCTTTGCATGATCACTTTCTGCTAAGATAGACATGGTAACAAGCAGCCCCTAAGTGTTGTTGAATTATTTGACTGGTTGACAAATTCTGGCTTATTACAGTTAATACTGAATTTTTGGTTTGGATAATTCAGCTGAGATCCACTTTTATTTTGCTACTTCTGCATTGCTGGTTTGAAGGCCATTCAGATCACTGATACTATTACTTAATTTGTTGTTTCTAACATAAAAAATGAAGCTTGGGAAGCAGCTTGATAGTGTCAGCCAGGTGGCTATCAACGTCTACAATGACTTTTTATATTTGTCTCAAGAGATCCTCGGACTTGCTTTTGAGGTATGTGTTATGCATAGTGTTCTGTGTATTTTTCTTGAGTTGTTAGTAAGAGCTCGTTACTCTGTGGAGAAAATACCTATAATCATCATATTTCTTTGATAAATATGTGATTGAATTTGTTGGTAGGTTTCAGCATATTACTGTCCTATATAATTTGCTAGTGAACTTGCATTTTATCTACTTTTATTCCAGTATTTACATTCTTTGCATTGTATAATTACATGTTAGGAGATGTGCTCCTAGACATCCAATTTAGGTGTAACCTTTGTTCAGTTCTTCTGGATCAGCTTTGGAGTTCCCTTTGTTGTATGATCTTCAATTCTCTTCGATACAGGATGTTTTCATAGGCATGTTAGGCGAAGGTTATTTTGAGTTCTATTGTGTAATTAGGTTTCTGTAGGTTTCTTTAACCTATTCGGGTTTGATTCTGAGTTACATTAGGCTTTTTGGGCACGAATCCGATTTATATAGATGTTTGGGTTTAAGTTGAGCTTTCCTCTTTTATGGTCTGTGAACTCAAATCCTAAAATCCTAGAGGATGTGAATTTCATAATTCCATTCGGGTTATATGTTGATAGGAATCTATACTAAACCCATCATGTTTTTGTTGTATTTGTATCCATGACTTGGGTTATATCATATTATCTCTCCATCTTCGTGGTGCCTAGGCTAATTTCTCCATATTTCCTTTATTTTTCTACTGATTTGTTCTTCTTCTCCTGCTGCTACATCTTCGTGGTGCCCTATTGTTCCTGTTCTATCCCTTGAGCTGCTACTTTTCTTGTGCAAGATACATTGAGAATTTTCCTTCGAAGTTTAACAGTTTCAAACCAAATTTTGTAGGATCCCAAGTCTCTCCTATATCGGTTTGCCTATCAATCAACTCTCACAACTCCTTAATAATCATGTGGGTTTCACTTTTAGAAGAGTCATTATTGTTGTTAAGGGTCAAATTTTGAAACCCGTCCATATTTCCATTGTACATAAAACCAACAGTTCCCTACAATGGAAATGGAACATTTTGCCCGGTGGCAGAGTAGCTTGTTTAACTTTCCGTTTCTCCTAATAGTATGTTTTGTATGCTGACCATCATGTAATGGCAAAGAAAAGCACATTCTGGAAACCACAACTTCCTTCCAAAAATACCAAATGCCTCATCCTCTGTAGCCACCCACCCAGAAGCGCTTGAGCTAGCCAATTAGAAGAATCATTACTGTTGTTAAGGGTCGAATTTTGAAACCTGTCCTTATTTTCGTTGTACATAAAGCCAACAGTTCCCTACAATGGAAATGGAGTAGATTGTCGGATGGCAGAGTAGCTTGTTAACTTTTCGTTTCTCTTAATAGTATGTTTTGTATGCTGATCATCATGTAGTGGCGAAAAATAGCGCACTTTGGAAACCTCAACTTTCCTCCAAAAATACTAAATGCCTCATCTTGTCTCCCCCGACCCAGAAATGCCAAAAGATAGAAACGAAAAAAAAAACATTCTCCTACTTTGTAAGTTCGTAGACCTTTTAAAGTATATTTTTGATATGGTTCGACTATTGAGAAATTTCATATTTGCTTGCTAATATTAAAGTATATTTTTGAGGTTATTGAATGTCTTAAAGGTATTTTTCTCAAGGGATAATATCTAATATACCAATTAAAGCTTCAAAAATATTTTATTTACCCCTTAATGACCAAAATACCCTTGTTGATTTTAAAAAATTCCCTTAAAAATTTCCTTCCCCTTAGGGTTTACTAATGGGATTGGGTTTTAGAAGGGTATTTTGGTAAATTTAAAATTTTAGTAGTAGTAAGGGGTATATAAGCAAAAGCCCTGTTTTTTCAAATTTTGATGTATCACCTATAGCTACACCCCTGACTTTTTGAGGTTCTGTTGTTTTAACGCTGAGTAATTGCTGTTATATTAATTTAGAAGTCTCATTAAATATGTTTCCCATATTTTACCATATGTGGCCTTCTTTCTTATCTTTTATTATTCAGACATTTTTCACCCTTTTATTTTGGCCTTTTTTTTAATCTGTTGAACATGCGATTGACAAAACCACTTCGAGCTAACCCTAATAGTGCTAAATCGAATCCGGACACACCACTGGCGTTCAACTGAGGGTCCAAACTATGCTCTATGTCATTGGACTTTGTTTTGCTGCCATTGCTCTCGTAGAGATTCTTCCATGGCAGCTTTTGTAGAGATGCTTTAGCATCCAATTCATCACTTATACCTTCATATGGGTCAATAGGGGAATACTCAATAGCTTGTTTATCTAATTCATCTCAATCCTCCCTCGCTTTCTTTCTTGCTATCTTTGTAGTTTTTTACTCAACTTTCATTGCATGTCTTATTTTCTGAGAAACTTTAGAGCATTTCGCTACTTCAAGACACCCCTAGCTATATGTTTCTTTAGGTGGGTGACTCCTCCACCAATTTTGACTGTATTACAGTAATTACGCTAACAATTGAATCTGTTCCTATCAACCATCTGTCTATATTGCCAACTGTAATCTTCTGTTTTAGCCTTAAGCGGCATGATGGTCTACACAATTTTTTACATACAAACAAGTATTGCAAGATCTATTCAAGAAAATTAGAAATGGAATTATATGATGAGAAAATCATGTGGATCAACATATCAATTATTTTAACTTTATCTATATTTTTCAAAATTTTAAAAATTTAAAAATACATAATTAGAGAAAATTATTTTTTTCTTAAATTTTTTACGAAAATTTGCAAGATCCATCCACATCGATTTGATGAAGGATCGTATGATGACTAAATTAATTAGAATAGGACTGTAATTGCGTAGATAATTCCTTTTCATTTTGGATTTTTTTTAAAATATTTGAAGAAAGCCTACCTTTTTTCCCACACATTCCCAATTGTTCATTTTCTTTAAAATGTTCGTTTGCTTTTATAATGCACTTTCTTTACATTTTTGTGATATCTGCTATTAAATTGCATGAGATGTGCTGCAAATTTCAGCCAAACCATTATAAATACTAGAAAATTGAGAATGGCATACCTTGCAAATGAGCCTTTTTAAGATCAAGTTTTTATCTGGCTATTTTACTATTGTCTAATTGAGTGTGTATTTTAATAGCTTTTTTTTTGTCAACATAAGTTGTTAGCTTTGGCCTTGTTTAACACATATTATATTATTTTTGGGTTGTTCTGTTTGTTCAGTACCGTGCAGACTTTCCTAGTGGATTACAGAAAGATGCAGTTTTTGTTGACATGGGACCAACTTTTTATCAGATGGCAGAGGACATACTACAGAAGCAAATTCAACTAGTTATAAGTAGCTTGAAGGAGGTATTGCCCTGTGCTGCTTTGCATATGTTGCTATTAACCTGAGGGTCAAACTTGTTCTTCTTTAGGTTCATCAATTAATTATCGTTAAATACCTTATGCTTCTATAGGCTGTAGGTAGCGCTGATGGGTTTGAGAACACCCACCAATCTCAGCAGTATGAAGCGGCAAAATTCAGTATAGAACAGGTATGTTTTATGAACTCAATGGACCTTTGTGAAGCAAAATTCTATTTGTTTGCAAACTATGAACCATATGATCTCTGTAAACCGAAGCACTATTTATTGATTAAGAGTCTCCATTTTCTTCTCTGGTCCTTCGCAATTGAGAAATGACCATCCTTCTAATAGTGCAAGCATGATCTATCGCAAGCTGCTGCTAAATTCGTAGTACACTTTTGAAACTGTTTCTTATGTGCTTACAGCTATGTGCTAAACGCATTTTTTTAATTTCCTTGTTTGCTGAATTTGAAACTGTCATAATGTAAAAAGAATATAATATGTAACTGATCATACATAATATTATATATGATTTGCAAAATTGATGTGATCTCTTCAGGTGATTTTCATTCTTGAGAAAGTACATATTATGTGGGAACCGTACATGCCAGCTTCAACTTATAAGAGATCTATGCGTATAATCTTGGACTATGTATTTTCTAGAATTACAAGAGACATGCTTCTTTTAGATGACATGGCAGCTGAGGAAACCTTGCAGGTTCTTTCCTAATTCCTACCCTCTGTTAGTTCTCTTTTGTGCTGTAGCTGATAACAGCTAACAACATTTTATAATGTCTGCAGCTGCAAAGACTTATCCACTTGACTTTGGAAAACCTTTCCTCTTTGTTTGAATCCCTCATGGCTAAAGTAGATGGAAAGGGTAGAGTTTTGAATCACATGTTATGGGCCCAACTGGATGAGATGTTACCATCTTTACGGAAATTTCGTAAGTTGGCTGGTATGTTCTCTCCTTTGGGGCTAACCATAATTTAAGTCCCTTTTTTTTTGTCAGATATTTTTTTTTGCTTTGAGATTTTTAGATTAACTTTTTATGATACTATTCATCTATATAGACTTGTTCGATATGCCACTGAAATCTATTACCGAAGATTGGGAAAGTGGAGAACTAATTAATTGTGGCTTTATGCCTAACGAGGTATGCTTTTTTGTGCTTTTATCCTTAGTTACTCACATGAGAACTCTACAAATTATTATTTTTTTCTATGATTCTTTGTCCATATTTTTATCTATGTTTTCCCTATGGATTCCATCATTTTGGTTTTGCTTTGACTTTTTTGACATTTCTTTTGATTATAGAAAAGTTTTTCTTTGTGTAGAAATCTTTATCTGCACAAATTCTTGTAATTACTTAGTACGGATTACTGTACATAATCAAAGCACAAATATTTAAGAAAGTACTTGGATTTCTGATAAAAATGATAGGAGTCTATTATTTGTTAAGCATCCTCATGTGCTGATTTGGTGGTTTACAATTTTTAGGAAAGTACTTGAACCTTTGTCCAGGTTTCATTTTGGTCCTCCAACTTTGGTATTGTTTGGTTCAGGAACAAGAAGGGGAACAAGGGGAATAAGAGCATTATTCCCCTCCTTGTTCCCAAACAAAAAAAAAAATTCTAATTCCCCTCTTAGCGGGTTATTCTAGGATAACCCGTTAAGAGGGTGGAATTGTTGTTTTCCTCCCCTTATACCTCTATTAATTTAATAGTAAAATATTATTAATTAATGTATTGTATACTAATTTATTTACTAATTAACTAGATAAATAATTAACCAATTAATTTATTATTGTAATAAATATTTAATTAGCTATTTGAGCAAGTAATTTATTATTTATAATTAATTAACTAATTAAAAAATAATAATTATTGTGTGTTTATACAATAACTAATATTTATATTGATTAACGAACTAGGCTATTATACTATTAATAACACCAAGTTATTGCTACTATAAGGTTTTTGACCCTTGAATGAAGGGATGTGCGGTTTGGATGATTGTGGGCCCCTAGGGTTTAGTGGGTGGTTGGAAAAATAGTATGATCTAAGGAGTGGAAATGATCAAAGGGTTAGATCTAACGGCAGAAAACTTGGTAGCACCAAGTGCTTGGTGCTATCGATAGCATAGTAGCCGGACTCTTGATTAACTAATTAATACTTTGACTAATCTGATTATTTTTTTAACTAATTATCTAACTAATAAATGATTAACTAATTAATTAATTTGTTAATTTATTAATTACGTGTGGTCAATTAATTTATTAAATAATTAATTAATATTAATTAATTTATTAATTAAATTTTATGGTTATCTAGTATTATTAATGATTAATTAATTTATTTATTAAATTAAATTATTATTTAATTAATATTTTGATGTTTTTTAATTAGATAAAATATTATTATTTTAAAACTATAATTATTCTTATTCTCAGTATTCCAATCTAACTATTCAAACACAAATTCTCTTATCCCTGGAACCATCCCAAATGCGTTTTAGCTCTAGTTCCGTACTTTATAATTAGTTATTATTCCCACGCACCCTAAGAGTTGTATCTATATCAGGAATAACCAAGAACAACTTTTTTCCGAACCAAACGATACCTTTAGTTTGGCATTTGAAACTCTAAACTTTTGAAATTGTTTACCCTAGGTGCAGAGCCATTCATGCACCTGTTGAGTTGCAGCCTTTTCTATATTTCAATTAAAAGTATGAAATGAATGGAGGGATGATGGTTCCATGGTGTACAGATTAGGGATGAACTTGGTGTAGGCTATAATTTTTCTTTTTATATAAGGGCACGTTTGGTTTGGGGTGAAAATGGGATGAAAGGAATGTTTTATAGCTTGTTAATCTTGTTTGTTATGACAAAATAATTTTTATCCAGGTTAATTTTTAACCCCACTTTACTCCCCAAAAGGGGATAAACATTAACCTAGTGGGGGGGTAGGTTAACACTCCAGAACACGAACCGGTGAAAATAATCACTCGTAGGTTAACACTCCGGAACACGAACCGGTGAAAATAATCACTCTTTTCCTCTTCGTTTCTCCTCTATACTTCGAAAATTTATTCTTCCTCTCCCCTTTCCATCGCCACAACCTCTATCGTCTCGAGCTCGTGCGGGGTCCATACATGCTTCCCTAGCTTTGGTAGGGAGCACCATCATGAGGATGGTGTATGCGGATTTGTCCCTCTCACTACTTGCTCTCTCGCCCTCGTTGGAATTGGACGCTCGGAGGAGCAACATTTGGATTGTTGCGGCAGGCTCGAAGGGTCCGATAGCAGCAGCGGCGGCAGTGAGGAGAATGGAATTGGGCTTGAGGATGACGACGCCTTCGGCAGCGATGACGTGAGGATTGGCAATGGTGATGGAGACGAGGTGGGTGTGCGGTGGCGAGATCAGAGGAGGTGGGCGACGAGTGCGGTGAGGAACCTGAGGGCGTTGCGGGTGTGAGGGTGACGAGCGCGGTGAAGTTGCTACGTTGCCATTGGTGATACCAAACAAGATTAAAGAATTTTTTTTTAACAAGGGTAATACTTTAGTAAATATTACTCCATAAATTTTTAACCCTCAAATTATTTACCTCGTACCAAACATGCCTTACGGACTAAAGTGAAACAAAATGGAAGTTCGGGGTCTCAAGTGTTGAGTTTAATGGTTTGAGGACAAATGAATCTTTCCTAAGAGTTCACGAACTACTATTTTCCCTTTTGCCAAATTTGGCATCCATAATCCTCTTCAATACACAATGTTTTGCTTTCAACTGGTTTTCCTTTCCTCTAACTTCATTTGATTATGCAATAGCAATGTATAGGGCTCTATTGTCTCAAAGTTCTTTTCTTGCATTATCTCAAGCAAAGATTTAATTGCCGTGGCATGGGATCGTGCCGAAAACTTGTTGACACAGTACGGTACTGTGCGTGCCGGGCCATGCCGATACGTGCTGGTCACAAAAAATATTTGTGTGCTGACACATAATGGTATGAAATATTTATTTTTCTTAGTAACAAAATATTCTAATCGCTTATTATGTATCTTTATCAAATCTTTTGAATTTTATTGAAAAAATTATTTACTAATTTAAAGAAAAGAGAGTTTTAAGCTGTCCCATTGGCACGGTAGCTGTGTCGTGCCGATATTTTGTTGGCACGATATGGTACGGTAGATATGATCAGTGCCGGTGGATACTTAAATCCTTGGTCTCAAGCTCGAAAGCTGATGTGGATGTTGCTCTTTTTATTCTTAAAAATATGCTGTGTTTTATGAAACATACTGAGTTTCTGTGCTGGACTAACAAGCTTTTGGGTGAAGAGGCTTGTTTGGACAAGGATCACACTTAAACCACTATTAAGTTTGTTGTTTGATGTCAAATCTGGTCATTCTAGATTTTGGAGTGTAATATGGGAGTCAGGAACTCTTTTAAATGACACAGGCATAGACACTTAAGCACACCTATTATTTGTATTTTATGTCTCGCCTATAAGATACGACACACTCAGTGTTATGGGTATTATCACTGTATTATTTATTAAGCTTTTTGCATGCTAATATGCAACATTGATCTTCTTATATATGCAGGTGGTGAATTTTATCAAAGCAGTTTTCACAGATTCTCCTCTGAGAAAGGAGTGTTTATGGAGGATTGGAAGTACAAGCACGAGTGTGTAGAGATCACGGATCAAATTATGACAATACATCAAGTAATTCGAGTATAGTTTTCATACTCATTTACATTAACGAATAATTTTGGGTACTCGTAAAATTCCTCCTTTTTTGATGTTATGAACTAACTTGCCATTTGGGCAACCTCTTTGAGTGTCGGTAACAGTACGGGGGGAAAGAAAAAGACATCATGAGGATGCTGTGGCTTTTAATGTTACTTATCAATTAGTTGCCACAATTACCTTTTCTTTAATTTTTTAATTTTTTTGTTTTTCTAGACATGAATTGTATGCAATGTAGACTGTAGTTTAAACATTTTGTGGGTTTGTTTGGCAATAAGAAACAAAAACTTAGTTATGAACTGCCAACTTAGTTTGGATTTTTGGAGATGCCTTTTGGCATCCAACTATCCCAGGACATTCAATGATATGAAGTTTTTGATTATTGAAAAGAGAAAGCTGCAATACTAAACAAGTCCTAAATCTTTAAGTTCTTCCCTTTTTTCCTTTTCCATTATCTAGAGAAATTATTGCGTGAACTGTGTGCACCATGTATTGCACTGCAGGTTTCAAAGTTGCAGCTTTTAATTTATTGGATGTGTTATATGATATTCCAAAGGATTATGTTTCAAAGCTTAGGGCATCAATGATTTACGAGTCAAATAAATGTTTATTTCTAATTTTTGAGTGTAATTGATGTCTAGATAATAGATTTTTAAAATTTACGATAAATGTGTTCTATATTATTCATTGTATTCGAATTTGAATTTAGGATATTGATCATTAAATATTGATGTGTGGTGCATGGAAAACTCAAAGTGCAGGTAATTGCCATGCACGGAGCAATTCCGTCGCTCATCAGTAGTGAAATGTATTTGCGTCGTCCATGTAAAATAGTTTTGAGTAGCGGCATCATCTATGGAGTGGATGAAGTAATGGTGCTGATCTCTTATGTATTGTAGGATGTGGTAGTTGATGTTTAATGGGTGGTGCTATTTGTTGTAACACACATTGTAGCTTTGTTCGGATGTTCTAGTAAGGTTTTTTTTTGTATGATTGGATGTAAGGAGTTTGATTTTGATATTTGAAAGATCTTGATATATATATATATATATATATATATATATATAGAGGATACACCTAATATAAAAGAGCTTCGTTGAACCCCATCTCATTCTAGATCGAAAGAGAAAGATTAATGGGAGACCATAAAATTAAATCAAGGATGATAGAGATAACAAAGCTCTTTTATTTTATAAAATTATAATATATTTTATTCAAATACAAAAAATAAAATAAAATATTATAAAACATTCAAAATTTTATATCAATCTATTAGGGATTTTTTTTAAAATAACCCTCCCAATTTCTCATATTTGCGAAAGGATCCTACAAAAAACAAATTTGTAAGAATAACACTGCTTTCGCCACGCGGGCGCCACGTCGGGTAGCCAGCTTGAAGGCGCCGAGCCTCTCAGCGCCTTCACAAAATTTCTATGAAGGCGTTGAATCGCTCAGCGCCTTCATTGCGGCCAGCGACTTGGCAAATTTTCTGGAAGTTGGCCGTGTAAAGTTGCACTAAAGGCGCCGAGTTGACCAACGTCTTTAGTGTTAAACACTAAAGGCGCCGAGCCACTCAGCGTCTTCACAAAATTTATGTGAAGGCGCTGATCTGCTCGACGACTTCAGTGCGGCTGAACTAAAGGCGCCTATTCACTAAGCGCCTTCACAAAAAAAATAAAGGCGCTGAGCAACTCAGCGCTTTTAGTGCAGAACACTAAAGGCGCTGACGCGCTCAGCGCCTTTAATGTAAAACACTAAAGGCACTACGTCGCTCAGCGCCTTTAGTGTTTACGAGTCAGCGCCTTTAGCTGGAACATATAGCAGAATTTTGTCATACTTAAAAAAAAACCAAAATTTGTACAACAAGTTGCAAATAATGAGAATTAACATTCAGAATTCTATAACAATATTCACAAACACCAAATTCCACAACATTCATGACATTCAGAAATCATAGTTGAGTAACAACCAAAAATGAATATTACAAAAATGTCAATAATACACCCTCGACCTCAAAAGTTCAATTTTGAGCACGTCCTCGACTTCCTCGGCCACGCCCGCGTCCACGCCCTCGCCCACGCCCACGCCCACGCCCACGCCCACGGGGAACAACAAGATCGATAATAGGTATATCATCGAGATGCTCGACTGCTGCCAATTGATCGAGCTCCTCGATGATACCACCCTCATCCTGCTCAGCAATATGCTGGATCACTTGTGGCGATGATGACGAGGGACGACGGCGTGAATATGTAGAAGTAAATGAAGTCCGTGATACTGGTGGCGGGAGTGACGCTGACGTCGAAGGAAATGTCGTCGGGGCCTGAATGTTAGGAGATGGAGATCGTGGCATCTGAATTGTCGTCGGGGCATGAATGGTAGGAGATGGAGGTCGTGGCATCTGAAAGAGTGTAAATAGTTTGTTAATTTGAATTTGAAAATTTAATTTGAATTCTATGCTAAATGGTACCTGATAACTCGAGGACGCTCCCTCATATGAAGGTCCGCCTGAAACTCTGGCCGTAGGTACAGATGGTACATGCTGTAGTACCATTTGAATATTCTCGTTCATTTCTGTCAGAGTCCCAAATGTGAATTCAGGCGGCGGTCGGTCATGCAATAACTGGCCGACAATAGTTTGAACTTGTCGTAGTGTGTCGGCCTGCATTTTAATTTAGAAATTAAATTTATATTAAATAAGTTGAACATGTTAAATTTATATATATAAATTATTATACTATTCTTCTCTCGACATGCCCACGGGGATGAAAAGTCAGCGGAAGACGCTGTACTGGATGAGAAATCCATCTTCTCGTAATCGTCCAGTACCACTGCATATATACGGATGCCGCATGCAGTGGGTCCTCACCAGCAGCCGGGAGTTGTTCAAAAATCTGTTCTAGCCTCCCGGACCACCTCTCAATGTGGATAGCATGAAATGCAATCCAATCCTCATCCGGACGCCCACGTGATGTGATGCATCGGATAGACTCCACATTGAGAGGTATATGCTGGAGAAGACCGAACTGCCGCAGGACTCGATCCGGCACGTGCATCTCGACAATGTGAAAGCAAATAAGGACTGTTCTTGCACGCCAGACCGCTGAGCCATGCACACAGAAATCTGGTAATGTATCTATAATCTCATCTGTGTACGACATCCATATAACCTGTTAATGGACAAAATGATTAGTTAATATAAAAGTGTTGAAGCAAAATATACTTAAAGTATTCAATAAAACATCTACATACCTGCGCCTCTCGCTGCTGATCTAGTTCGTCTCTATAAAACTCAATGTCACTCGTCCTGACATTGGTTCCAAAACGTAGTCCTCCAGCGTTGCCCCATCTAGATTATAAAAAACATATATTAGTTGCAATTACATTTGAAATACAAAAATCTACTATATCAACTAAATATCTTACCGGCAACCCAGAGGTCGATCGACTATATCGGGCAGCGCTATGACGCCTGTAGGTCGGCCGATATGAATATGGTCCCAAGCCCAGATCTATAAATTCACGCCAACGGGTTAATATAATAAATAAAATATACAATACCAATATATAAAGATAATACTGAAATCAAAAAATTAGATTTTATACATGCAAAAAGGTTCCAAAACAGCAACATTCGGCCTTCCCGTTCAGCGCGGCATCTCCTAGCGCTCGATAGAGATAGGCCAGCGTCGCAGCACCCCACGCATACGCGCCGCAGATATCAAAGTTAGCTAAAAGTGGTAGCCACTTTAGATGAACTTTATATCCGCTAGGGTTTGGAAACAAACTACCCCCGATCTGATATAGCATGTATGCACGGGCCGTAGCTGCGACTGCTCCGGCAGGGGCATCTAGAGGTAAATGATGAAAATGCTGATATAACCAATCTAGAGATATCTGTGACCCCGTGATGTGAGTAGCAAAATGATCAATAAATTCATTTTTCTCGTCAGGATTGTCTACGTAATCATTGCTTATTTGTGGGTTGTCTATTTCACTGTAAATTATATTTGCAAAATCATTTAACCCTCCATCATGATTATAATCTATATCTGGAAATGAAACATCCAGTTCGTCATCCTCACTACTATTCTGATCATCATTGATTGGTGAATCCTCATGATTAATATCACTATCACCACCACCGTCAACATTACAATCTCCTTCGTCGATATTATCACCTCCTTCCTCAACATTAGTATCAAATTCATTAATAGCAGTTGGATTCTAATGTTCATAGGAATTAGATAACCTGCAAATTTGGTAAAACTAAAATTCCAACATTGCCATTAATTTAAAACTTAACATTTAATTTGATTTGTACTTACCCCCAATCATAAGTTTCTAGTTGTAAATGAGACATCCTTGGTTCTAGACGGGAGGTCGTGCATTGTCCGCATGATGTCGTGCAGTGTCCGCGTGAGGTCGTGGCTTGCGTGTGTGTGGTCATAGGTGGCACACATGTGGTCGTTGGTGGCACACTACTAACCGAGCAAGGTACAACACTCTCAATAGGGTCATACTCACTTTCTCTGCAATATATACAATGATTAAGTCCATTTAAAGAAGATTACAAATTACCAAATTATTATGTTATTTTTCTAACCTTGTCATTCTGACACGACCTTCGTGTGGAATATTTTGATCACCCATTATATTGGCGGAAAGACCCAAATCAATATAATTGTGGAGCATTCTCGTGTAATAACCTTGCGGTTCAAAATTATCCGACGGATGTAGCTCTTTCTCAATGTATACCGTCACAACACCATGATGTTCACATAATCCAATCATTCCCTCCAATGATTCATCATCTACTATTTCGTGAGCTAAATATTCACTACCGATCGTGGGGCAACGAATAGTAAATTTTAAACGAAATTGTTCTCTTGTACAATTTACTAAACGATACATTCTCGTCTCGAAACTAGTATATGTAGAATCAGAACGTATCGTGATTAACTTTTTTTAACCGCCGATATATTTTGGACCATTCTCATCGATAACTAACTGTCCATCCTAATGAACACTTATGGGCATGCGACGATTAGCCATTTCAACTACAAAACAAAATTAACCACTTCAAAATACTAATTTTAACTTTACAGTCAGAGACCGACAGTGAAACCTCTCACTGTGAAATCTCGCGCGGACAGTGTTAAAAGCGACAGTGAAACCTCACTGTGAAATCTATCTCACAGTGAGAGAGTGAGGGATATCTCACTGTGAGAGTTCTCTCACAGTAGCTCTCACTGTGAGAGATCCCTTACTGTGAGAGACTCACAGTGAGGGCCTCACTGTGAGTCTCTCACAGTGAGAGTGAGAGACTCTCACTGTGACAGTGAGAGGGAGAGAGGGACTCTCACAGTGAGACACTCTCACTGTGAGTCTCTCACAGTGAGAGGGTCACAGTGAGAGACTCTCACTGTGACAGTGAGAGGGAGAGAGGGAGAGAGAGAGAGAGAGGGAGAGAGGGAGAGAACTCTCTCACACTGTGAGAGAGAGAGAGAGAGGGAGAGAGAAAGGGAGGGAGGGAGAGGGGAGAGGGGGGAGGGGAGAGGCTCACAGTGAGATATAGAGAGCGAGAGAAACGGCGACGGCGACCGGAACCGCGGGCTTCGGCGACGGCGACAGCGGCTTCGTCAACAGCGACGGCGACTTCGTGCGACGGCGACGACCAAAATGTGCTTCGGCACTGTGCTCCGGGAGAGGGATCAGCGGGCGGGAGAGGGAGATAGGTGGAGAGGGGAAAGTGAGGGCACTGTAGCCCGTGCGGGGTTTATAGCCAAGATGGAGGCGCTGAGCAAGTCAGCGCCTTTAGTGTATGGCACTAAAGGCGCTGCGCAGAACAGCGCCTTTAATATTTCACAGTAAAGGCGCTGAGCAACTAAGTGCCTTTAGTGCAACACCCCACGCGCATATATGCCATGAGGACTGCCAATTTTCAGAAAATATTGCTAAGTGCCTAGCCGCACTGAAGGCGCTGAGCAACTCAGCGTCTTCACAGAACTTTTGTGAAGGCGCTGAGTTGCTCGGCGCCTTTAGTGTTTTACCCTAAAGGCGCTGAGGAACTCAGCGCCTTTAGTGCAACACCTCACGCGCAGGACTGCCAATTTTCAGGAAATCTTGCTAAGTGCCTAGCCGCACTGAAGGCGCTGAGCAACTCAGCGTCTTCATAGAACTTTTGTGAAGGCGCTGAGTTGCTCGACGCCTTTAGTGTTTTACTCTAAAGGCGCTGTCTGAACCAGCACCTTCACAGAAATTTTGTGAAGGCGCTGAGTCGCTCAGCGCCTTCAAGGTGGCAGCCCACATGGCGCCCGCGTAGCGGAAGCAGGATTAATTTTACAAAAAATTTTTACATAGAGTTATTTGACAAATTTAAAAATTTGGAAGGATTATTTTTAAAAAAAGCCCATCTATTACCACAACAACAGCTATCATGAGCTGGGGAATTGACTTGGAAAATACGAGACGAGCTGCAGGGAAAATGTACGTGGCTCTTATAATTTCTACAACGAAGGGGATGCATGAGAATAATAATACAAAAGAATCTGCATGCATGCGCACAATTAAAAGAGAAAATACGAAAAGGAAATTAAGCATAAAATTAATCCATGTATTTAATTAGTTCAAAAGCCTTAATTTATTCGGAGATCCCAATGGTTTTGCCCAAGAGCCAGAGGAAGAGCGTCCACTCAACCATGAAAATGGTGTTGACCCATTCAAAATTATAATAAATGTTTTGTTTTGGCTCCTCACAAAGAATTATTATTATTATTATTATTATTATTATTATTATTATTTTAGGTCATCTAGTTCGAGACTGTCGGAAGAATAACAGCCGATCTGGAAAGCAACCCTACATCGAAGCCAGAGGATGAACCGAATGAGTCTGGTGAACCTCTCTACGATGAGGAGGCTAATGAAGAGGATTCTGATGGTCTCGATAGAGATCAAGATACGATTTTATTTATAAAGAAGACATTGTTGGTGCCGCAGCAAGAAGAGGAAGATGATTGGCAGCGAACAAATATTTTTCATACAGGTTGTACGGTGAAGGATAAAGTGTGCAGAATCGATAGTAGGAGTACCGAGAATATCATCTCATAGGAAGCAGTGAGGAAACTCGGCTTGACATGCGAGAAGTATCCTCGACCGGACAAGTTGACTTGGTTAAAAAAAAAAAAAAAAAAAGGAAGCGAAGTGAATCCAATTAATTTTATATTATATAATATATGTGTATATAAATATTTGATATTATATTTAAATTTATATTTTAAGATTTTAAATTTAATATAATATATTTTAAAATATTGTAAAAAAAAAAAGAAAAATAATTGTTTCGGATTTGAATTTTCGGGTTCAGGTTCGGGTTCGGATTCGGATTTTGAATTTTTAGTCGGATTCGGATTTGGATATGAATTTTTAAAATCCGTCGGATTCGGATTCGAGTTCGGATTTGATAGTCCGGTTCGGGTTCGGATTTTTAAAAATCCGTCCCGAATCTGACCCGTTGACATCTCTTATTCTAGCCAAACACTGAGCTTAATACCGAATTTAGTTTATTCCGTTCTTAACAGATTATTCTAGAATAACCCGTTAAGATTTATCCTCTCTATCCTATGGAATAGAAATTTAGGACCTTTTTATCCTATGAACAATGGTTGGAATTTTTTTTAACTCTATTTCTATTTACTCATCTCTCTCATTTAACTCTATTTCTAATTACTCACCTCTCTCACCCTCATTATTTATATATAGTTGTATGATTCTTTTATTATGCTATTGCTCTCTTGTTTAATGTGCATTTAAATGTTATTTTTCCTTAATTTAGTTTATATTTGAATAAAATATAATTATAAGTGCAATATGTAATTTCATTGTTACTTACTCTTATAGGGCCTACTCAAAGTAATTTTATTTTCAAAACTTTGGTAAAATTAAATATTGGATTGCATTATAATTTTATTTACTAATTATTATTTGCTAAAATATACTATAAAATATAAAATATTATTAGATTTCAGATAAAATATAATTTATTATTTATAATTAAATTCTTTCAAATTTACTATAAAATATAAATTACTTTTTCTATATACACGGTAATAACAAAATTAGCATTTTCATAAAAATTCTATCAATTTTTTTCAGTATTCTCTACTATTCCATAATTTTAACCAAACACAATTTCATCTATTTCAAAAAATACTAACATTTGAACGAAACGCAATTTAACTTTTATACTTGATTATTCTAAAATAGCAAGCTATTCTAGATACAAAAAAATTTATACCTCTTAAATTTATTCTCGAACCAAACAGAACATAAAAGCAACCTTAATTAATTAATTAATTATATATATATATATATATATATATATATATATATATATATATATATATATATATATATATTTGAACTTCTATACTTTGAAAAGTATTGATGTTTATAAATTTTTAGCTTTTGGATAAAAGAATGTGTATAATAGTAGGTTCCTTAGGTTTAGCGGATAGTTGATGAAATAGAATAATCTAAGAGTGAAATTAGTCAAAAAGAAAAAAAAAAATTCTAACAGTAAAAAATTTATAAATATTCATTGGTTGATACTTTTAAAAACATAGTAGCCAAACTATATATATATATATATATATATATATATATATATATATATATATATATATATATATAATCCGACTACTATACACTCTTACAAGAACGATCGATTTCATACTCATAAATTATTTTTGATGATAAAATTTTCGAATCGACAATCCATATCTTTAAATATGATTTAGAATATTTAAAACTGTTAAAAACAAAATAATATAATTCTTTAATATCATTTACCTTACAATCAAAAAATTTCAAAATTGATATTTTTTAACTACCGACATAAAAAACTTGCTAATTTAATGATGTAAAAAAAAATATTAAATTTTTGATAAAAAGAAAAAATACTATCATCTTAAAGATTTAAAACTCCGATCTTAAGTAAAAAAATCCGAGCTTCTATTTTTAAATTTTTTTATTGTTACTTAATAAGACTTTATTATAATTTTAAAAAATTATAAAATTTAAAATTATATTTAACGATATAGATCGTTGATTTAAAAGCTCCAAAAATAACTTATAAATACGAGTATAATAGCCCTACTATATGCGCGCGTGTGTGTGTAATTCACCTTAAAAAGATTTTTTTTTGAAAATGACCCACTAAAAATTTATATTTTTGAAAATAGCCCTACAAAATTTGAATTTGCAAAAATGGTCCTATACCTGCCAACTGGGCGCCACGTGTGCGCGCCACGTCAGCGAGGGAGGACAGCACGGATTGAGTTGAACACGCAGTTTGAACATGCGTGTTTAAACACGCATATTGAGAGTGCGTGTTTAAACACGCACTCACAACATGCGTGTTTAAGCCTTTCCTTCACCCACCCAGTAATCTTTTTTACTGGAAGAGGCAAGCGAGAGCAATTAGTTTAGATCCTGCGAGACAGGACTCAAATACGTTTTACGATTGACAGGGTAGCTTGGCCGGCTGATTCACTGGAAAAGCGGACAGGCTGAGTCTTGGTAAGTCACAGTTAAAAAAAAAATACTAAGGCCACTTGAGAGAATTGAACAAAAACTTCAAAAATGCTAAGGATTGTGTTCCTCCTAGTTAAGTTACAGTTAAAATAATAATTAGAAGCATTATGACTAGTTAGTAGTTCACAATGATCATGAGCAAGAATCATAAATCTAAAAATGACTCTACACCCAAGTTTGGAAAAAAAAAAAAAAAGATTAATAATATGATCAAGTTGAACATTCAGAGTGCACAAAATTATAAATATTACATTGAATATTAATTGCAGTAAGTTTTAACATTTCAAAGAAAAAGCAAAATACCTGATTACGAGCACAACATAGTAAAGCACAACACATCACATCGCACATCATACAATAGCACAACACAACAACACAACAAAGCACATCACATCACATCACATCGCACAACACAACAACACAACAAAACACAACACATCACATAATATCATACAATAGCACAACACAACAACACAACAAAACACAGCACATCACATCACACAATAGCACAACAACACAACAAAGCACAACACAGCTCATCACAACAAAATAATATAAATATAACAATACATAACAATGTAAACTAATCAAATGGCTCTATACTGTCGAATTGGTCCAAATGTGAAATAGCCGTGCCCTCTGGCTGTGGAGGAGCTGAAGATGAGGGCTGATCAGTATGGGAAGACTGTCGGTGCCGTGCTCGCCTAAAATAAATAAGATCAGGTCCTCGTTGACGCGACCATGTGGTACATACCCCGATGGTGGCGTAGTATCTGATGGTCTATGCCCCGACGTCGATGCTCCACCATGATCTGCTGGCTGTGTCCCCGATAGACTAGGTGATGGTGCATGCCCCGACGTCGATGCTCCACCATGATCTGGTGGGCGTGGTGTAGTATGTGGTAATGTCTGTACAGTCAGTAAACCTACCTCCAACTCAGCAGCAGCACGTGTCAGAGTGTCGAAAGGTGCTCCAGTATATGAAATATGGGGTAGTACACTTCTGATCGTATATTCTGCTCTCTGAATGAGATCGACCTGAAATCAAAACAGTATCACAAAAATTACATTGACTTTTGTTTGAATATTAAATTAATTATTATATCATACCAAAAATCTCTCGTGATGTCAATAGGGCTGATATGCAAGGGGTGGACGCTGTACTGGAGTAGATATCCACCTCCTGGTGATACTCAAATACCACTGCATCTACATAGAAGCGGCGCGTATATAATCTGAATCTACATGGGGGTCCACCTCTACTATATACTGCAATCGATCATCCCAATCCTGAATGTGTATGGCATGAAATGCCGCCCAGTTCTCATCCGCTCTACCTCGTGAAGTGATGCGAGGTAGAGCAACTACTGCGTCGGGTATATGCTGTCGAAATCCAAAATGACGAAGCACCCGATCTGGAAGATGTAGCTCAATAATATGAAAACATAGTAGGGTGGTCCGTGATTGCCATACCGGGGACCCCACTAGACAAAAGGGTGGAAGTGACCCTAGTATATCATCTGTATATGGCCTCCATGTAATCTATTGTGAAAAGCATATGATAAGTAACTTGTATTAAAATGAAAGTTATGTGAATGAAAACTTATGATAATTAACTCATGTACCTGAGACTCTAACTGGCAATCAAGCTGATCGCGATAAAACTCAATGTCAGCCGTCCTGACATTGTCCCGAAAAGCCAAGCTATTAGTCCACTTGTTTCACTTATAACATATTAGTAATGATAATATAAAATACTGAAAACTTAAAATTTAATACATACCTGCAACCTAGTGGCTCATCAATAAGATCAAACTGCGGTCCGACTATTTCTAGTCGACCAATGTACAGATGATCCCATGCCCAAATCTACATAAAAAGCTACTTAGAAATAATAAATAAATTTCATGAATAAAATTAGTAGTAAAAGAATGTACCTGAAGTAATGTCGCAAAACAACAACACACCGCTTTCCCCCTCATGCAAGTACTTGCTAATGCTCGATAGAGATGAGCTAGCGTCGCCGCACCCCATGCCAAGTCACCACAAGCGTCAAAATCCTCTAATAGAGGCAACGACTTTAAATGCACTCTAATTCTGCTTGGGTTTGGCATTAGACTACAACCAATCTGAAACAAAATATATGCTCTTGTTGTAGCCTCTATGACTGTGGGCTGTGCATCTAAGGCGATATCATGAAACTAATGATACAACCAGTCAAGTTTTATCTCTCCGCCTCTAATATCTGCGGGAACTACCCCAAGCAACAGCTCACATAGCGCCGGCCACTGATACGAGCCCCCTCCGGTCACAGCCCCCCCATCAATGCGGAGTCCAGTAATAACAGCCACATCCATCAAGGTGACTGTCATCTCCCCATGCCTCAAATGAATTGACTGCGTCTCCCTCCGCCACCGCTCGACTAAAGATCCTAACAATGCCTGATCTATTTGAAGTGCGTGACACCATCGATGCCACGCACTTGTATGGAAAATATGAAGGCCATGCATTAATTGCCACAGGTGTTGATGGCAATGGTGGTTTGTACCCGCTAGCATTAGCAATATGCGAGGGGGAGAATGGCTCGAGTTGGGAGTGATTCCTAAATTGTCTACGGAGATACATAACACGATCTCGAGTTATTACAATAATTTCTGATCGCTTTAAAGGACTTGCGAACCTTGTTGCACTTGTATTCCCACAATCAGAAGGCCACGCACTTCAAATAGATCAGGCATCGCTAGATCAGGCATTGTTAGGATCTTTAGTCGAGCGGTGGCGGAAGGAGACGCAGTCGTTTCATTTGAGGCATGGGGAGATGACAGTCACTTTGATGGATGTGGCTGTTATTACTGGACTCCGCATTGATGGGGAGGCTGTGACCGGAGGGGGCTCGTATCAGTGGCCGGCGCTATGTGAGCTGTTGCTTGGTGTAGTTCCCGCAGATATTAGAGGCGGAGAGATAAAACTTGATTGGTTGTATCATCAGTTTCATGATATCGCCTTAAATGCACAGCCCGTAGTTATAGAGGCTACAGCAAGAGCATATATTTTGTTTCAGATTGGTTGTAGTCTAATGCCAAACCCAAGCAGAATTAGAGTGCATTTGAAGTTGTTGCCTCTATCAGAGAATTTTGACGCTTGTGGTGACTTGGCATGGGGTACGGCGACGCTAGCTCATCTCTATCGAGCATTAGCAAGTACTTGCATGAGGGGGAAAGCGGTGTGTTGTTGTTTTGCGATATTACTTCAGATACATTCCTTTACTACTAATTTCATTCATGAAATTTATTTATTATTTCTAAGTAGCTTTTTATGTAGATTTGGGCATGGGACCATCTGTACATTGGTCGACCAGAAATAGTCGGACCACAGTTTGATCTTATTGATGAGCCACTAGGTTGCAGGTATGTATTAAATTTTAAGTTTTCAGTATTTTATATATCATTACTAATATGTTATAAGTGAAACAGGTGGACTAATAGGTTGGCTTTTCGGGACAATGTCAGGACGGCTGACATTGAGTTTTATGGCGATCAGCTTGATTCCCAGTTAGAGTCTCAGGTACATGAGTTAATTATCATAAGTTTTCATTCACATAACTTTTATTTTAATACAAATTACTTATCATATACTTTTCACAATAGATTACATGGAGGCCATATACAGATGATATACTAGGATCACTTCCACCATTTTGTCTAGTAGGGTCCCCAGTATGGCGATCACGGACCACCCTACTATGTTTTCATATTATTGAGCTATATCTTCCAGATCGGGTGCTTCGTCATTTTGGATTTCGACAGCATATACCCGACGCAGTAGTTGCTCTACCTCGCATCACTTCACGAGGTAGAGCGGATGAGAACTGGGCGGCATTTCATGCCATATACATTCAGAATTGGGATGATCGATTGCAGTATATAATAGAGGTGGACCCCCATGTAGATCCTGATTATATACGCGCCGCTTCTATGTACATGCAGTGGTATTTGAGTATCACCAGGAGGTGGATATCTACTCCAGTACAGCTTCCACCCCTTGCATATCAGCCCTATTGACATCACGAGAGATTTTTGGTATAATATAATAATTAATTTAATATTCAAACAAAAGTCAATGTAATTTTTGTGATACTGTTTTGATTTCAGGTCGATCTCATTCAGATAGCAGAATATACGATCAGAAGTGTACTATCCCATATTTCATATACTGGAGCACCTTTCGACACTCTGACACGTGCTGCTGCTGAGTTGGAGGTAGGTTTACTGACTGCACAGACATTACCACATACTACACCACGCCCAACAAATCATGGTGGAGCATCGACGTCGGGGCATGCACCATCACCTAGTCCATCGGGGACACAGCCAGCAGATCATGGTGGAGCATCGACGTCGGGGCATAGACCATCAGATACTACGCCACCATCGGGGTATGTACCACATGGTCGTCGTCAACGAGGACCTGATCTTATTTATTTTAGGCGAGCACGGCACCGACAGTCCTCCCATACTGATCAGCCCTCATCTTCAGCTCCTCCACAGCCAGAGGGCACGGCTATTTTACATTTGGACCAATTCGACAGTATAGAGCCATTTGATTAGTTTACATTGTTATGTATTGTTATATTTATATTATTTTGTTGTGATGAGCTGTGTTGTGCTTTGTTGTGTTGTTATGCTATTGTGTGATGTGATGTGATATGATGTGTTGTGTTGTGTGTTGTTGTGTTGTGCTATTGTATGTATGATATGATGTGTTGTGTTTTGTTGTGTTATTGTGTTGTGCGATGTGATGTGATGGGCTTTGTTGTTTTGTTGTGTTATTGTATTGTGCGATGTGATGTATGTGATGTGATGTGTTGTGTGATGTGATTTATGTGTTTGTTGTGTTGTACTCGTAATCAGGTATTTTGCTTCTTTGAAATGTTGAAACTTACTGCAAATATTGTTCAATGTAATATTTATAATTTTGTGCACTCTGAATGTTCAACTTGATCAGATTATTAATCTCTCTTTTTTTTTTTCAAACTTGGGTGCAGAGTCATTTTTAGATTTATGATTCTTGCTCATGATCATTGTGAACTACTAACTAGTCATAATGCTTCTAATTATTACTTTAACTGTAACTTAATTGGGAGGAACACGATCCTTAGCATTTTTGAAGTTTTTGTTCAATTCTCTCAAGTGGCCTTAGCATTTTTTTTTTAACTGTAACTTATCAAGACTCAGCCTGTCCACTTTTCCAGTGAATGAGCCAACCGAGCTACCCTGTCAATCGTAAAACGTATTTGAGTCCTATCTCGCAGGATCTAAACTAATTGCTCTCGCTTGCCTCTTCCAGTAAAAAAGATTACTGGGTGGGTGAAGAAAAGGCTTAAACACGCACTTTGAACATGCGTGTCTAAACACGCATGTTCAAACTGCGTGTTTAAACACGCATGTTGAGAGTGCGTGTTTAAACACGCACTCTCAACATGCGTGTTTAGACACGCATGTTCAAACTGCATGTTCAACTCAATCCGTGCTGTCCTCCCCCGCTGACGTGGCGCGCACACGTGGCGCCCAGTTGGCAGGTATAAAGCCATTTTTGCAAATACAAATTTTGTAGGGCCATTTTTAAAAATATAAATTTTTAAAGGATCATTTTCAAAAAAAAAAAGCCCCTTAAAAATCCACTTTTGAAAAGTAATTTGCATGCTCTCTTCTAGAAACTAAACAATCAACACTTTCTAAAAGGATTACTATAGTTCCTTCATTTTCGAGTTAGCAGAACATCACCTAAATTATTGATCCAAGAAAGTGTAGCCTAAGGTTTGGCTCCTCATGCAAGTATTCCCACAAAGATACACACTAACACTTCAAAGCATGTAGATGACACAGCACACAAAAGATTTCTTTATCAGAAAGTTTTCTAGTTTACTACTTATGTGAACCAACAGTAACATCTCTAAAAGTTAAAACCATATAGGTATATTTATCCTCATTAACTAGAATGATGTGCATGGTATTTTTGCTTCCTACTTTCAGTTGCAGTTCCATGCAATAAAGCACTTGACAACAAAAAAAATTCTTAAGCTTTTGCAGTAGTAAGAAGCAGATAGTAACATTGAGGCCAAAATCTAGTAAGCTTCAATGGGTTTTGATTCTCCTGCGGAGAGAAGCTATTGAGGGAAAAGTTACTCAAAGCTTCTAACAGCACCACTCAAATTGTACTTAGTCGAACCATACTACATCCTACAGCGAAACCAAATATACCCTGAATGCTTCAACTCTCCATAGATGTATTATAATTGAAGAACTTTCGATGAATGAACACTAGGGTTAAGTGCTTGACGTAGGTAATCAACCACATCAAATGAGTCATTGTTTGATTCTGAGGACCTCAACATGCCGATTTCAACTATGAACTCTAAAAACCATGTATAATTGTATAGTACCTCTGTCTCGCCTTTGGAATTATCTACACTGGGCCAAAAAATTGCTCCTCTCATAGTTAGAAAGGCTTCTGTACATGCTGAGAGATTAGCGAGTCAGCCTCAGTCACGGAAGTTTTTTCGGTAGTTCTATTTGTGGCTCGAGTCCTCCTGAATATTGCATAAGGTTTTCTCAGCAATTGCCATCTGTAAGGCTTGATCTGACCCATCAATTTCAGCTGCTCCCTCCGGAACTTCCTGTTTGCGTACCAAGCTCCACTGCGCCAACCAAGACCATACCTGCATTTGAACGAGAAAATCAAGTGCCTCAATGTAGGCTAAAAATATGATTCGAAAACAAACAGATGCCCATTGTTGCCAATTTGTACTCAATAGTCAAATTTGTCGTAGAAAAGAAAATGATGCAAGGTGCATAACAATTGTTGTACACAAGCAGCACGAACAAAAAAGTATCACCAAAAATGTTTGAACAGTAGCGAAATGTTAACTTTACTTTAAGAGTTTCTTCAAAGTTCGTAAATGGGTCTTTTGATGCAGAATAATGCTCTCTTACCATTTCCATGAAAAAATTATGTTAAAATAAAATATTCTTCACCATCTAACAATCTTCAGCCTCTAACTTGATTGTAAGTTGTGATCATGTGCATTCCACTTTGAAATTCGATAGTGATCCACAAATCAGATTGTGGATCACTATCAGAATAATGCCGTTCCAATTCGATAGTGATCCACAAATCAGATTGTGCATTCCACTTTGAAATTCGAAGGGTGTTTTACGAATTAGGTAACCATGATCAAATCTTCATGGTCTCAACAGATAGGGATAACTAATTTAACTTCAGGAAATGGCACTTTTGAAAATGTTACAACCAGTTGCAACAAGCACCATTCAAATATCAGAACTCTGAAGAATCATGGAAGAATTAGAAAGCAGCAGAGAACTGCACCACATCATGTCATGCTCAAGAGATGTGTCCATTTGTGATGTATATCCTTTATCCTAGATGCCCATGACAGGATGATCTTAAAAGTACTGTCAACAATGTGGTTATGAGCAAGGGGCGTGCCTATGGTTGCCTGGCACTGTACAGCACAGGTACGCCTCCGTGCCGACATGTGGAATGGTTACGTGGCGATTGATACGCATGACCTCCTAGTGGCACACTTTGGCATGAGCTTATTTTAATTTTTTTGATCCTAATAAATTCTTATAATGTTATTTTGAAATATTTAGTATAAAAATAATGAATATTGGCTATATATAACTTACTACAGTCACCGATTAATAAATAAAATTTTTGAAATTTTTATTTTCAAAATTTATATGAAAATTTGTAAGATCCATATATTGATTCGATGAGAAATCATATGATGACTTTGAGCGACAAGAATAGGACCGCAATTACACCAATAATTCCTTTTTATTTTTTATTATTTTAAAAATTATTTATAAAAAAATTGAAATATTTTTTTTCAAATTTGGAGAAAAATTGTGAGAAATGATTAATTTTTAAAATATTTTTTATTTTACCTTCCTTTTCTTGGAATGTAAAAAAATTATAAAATACAAAATTAGAGAATCATTTTTTCTCAAAATTTTAATGAGCATTTGCAAGATTGATCCATACTGATTCAATTGAGGGATCGCATGATAATTAGATTAACTAGAATATGACCGCAATTACTTCGATAACTCCTTTTCATTTTGAAACTTTTAAAAATATTGATAATTGTTAGATCTATCCATAAAAAATTAGCAATAAATTATATGAAAAATAAATTAAACAAATTTAAGTATCAATTGATTTAATTTAGTTTTTTATTTTATCAGCATTTTCAATTTCTATATCCGAAAATAGAAATTTCAATGTTAAAAATATTTTTGTCACAAATCTCATATAAAATATTAGATCTATCCACAATAATTAAATATTTGACCATACAATAATTAAATCAAGTAGATCTATTTTCAACTTTTTGTAACTTATAAATAAAAAATTACCTAATTTTATATTTCTTCGAAAAAAAAAGAGATTTACAAATTAGAAATATTCAAAATATACGAGCAAAAATTTAAATTATAACTTTTTTTTACTTACCTAATAAATAAATTTTCGATTTGTAAGAAGAGAGAGAGAGAGAAAGTAGAGAACGAGAGAGACAATGAGAGAGATATCTGGAAAAGAAAAAAAAACAAAGGCCCACAAAAAAAAAGAAGATGTGCCTGTAATGGCACAATGCCGCGATACCCACTCCCGTGATACCCTTTTGGGTATCGCGGCAAGGGGAGGGGCGTGGAGAACCCCTCCTAATACTGTGCCCCCAAATTTGGGGCACGGGGCGGCACTTCAAACGTTGGTTATGAGTGGAGCGTAAATTTCAACAAAGTATCACATTCTAAAGAAGAGTACAATGCATCTGTTAAGCACATAAATATAAAAGCAATTCAAGGTTAATGCAACTTTCCTTTCAAATATCAATTTGAAAACAAAAGCACCTCCCAGTTAACTGGCTCAAATATACATCTTAAAAATTTCAGATTGCTTGCCTAAGGAAACCTCCTTTTCTGTGCGACTAATAAAATCAATTCATTACAAAATAACCAACTCCACTTGTAGAAAGGATTTAGTTAAATTACCTAGCCTATACTAGCTATTCTTTAATCATTTTTACGTCACAACAAAAACAAATCTAACTGTCTAGATAATTAAGAGATCAATGTGGCGAGTAACATACCCAAGAAGCAAAGAAGTCCATGCTGTTGCGAAGCAAGCAGCAGCGCTGACACTTCCCGAACTAACAATCTTTTTAATCTCTTCATGTTCAACATCATAACTACTTTTTAACTGTGCACAGAAGAAAACTACAGAACTAGATCAGGAAAACTTCCAGAAAAGAACTTACAATTTTATTTGTTGGAAACAAAAGAATGAAGATAGTAAAGCCAAACTACCAAGATAAATCTTAACAAGCGAAACAAGCAAAAGAAGCAAATAATAGAAATATCAAATAATGGTTTAAGCTATCAATATAGCAATTACCCCAATTAAACCGACATTACTTTCCTAAAAAGAAATGTAGGAATGGAAAGCAAGAATAATCTCAACACAAACTACAAAACTTATTTGAAAAAGCAAGAAGGAAAAGAGATAATATATATATTTTAACAAATTCAGATGACTTATTGCAAGGATGCATTCATAGATTATTGAAAAGACCATAACCAATGCCATCATAACCAAAACATATTATAGAATTTGAAATATCCATAGAAACAGCAATACCTAACATTTTTTACTTTAAAAAAAAAAAATATCTGGCAAAGGCACCAAAATCCAACTAAAGTTTGCAAGAGAAATTTTGCGTAAACAAATCAAGTAGTATGTGAAGCAAATTCCTCAATCTGCAACTGATACTTTATGACACTTCAAAAGCGGAACACTGCATGCGTTTCCTTTTCAGCTTTGGAAGCTGCCGATGACATAAGGCTTAGATTGACATTTTGGTTTAATTGACTGAACCATTCTCAAGTCAAGTTGGTTGTAATTGCATTTACTATGTTATTATAGTTTTCCAGGAACTCAACTTTAATAGATTTATAAAACAATTATACATTGCATATATGATATTGCACTTTATGAATCCCGAACTGTTGGATTCTTATTGACACTTTATTTTAGACATGGAATTTTGGTTTAAATAATTGTATAATGCCTGTATAGGATTGACAATGACCAATATCTTTATTTTGATATACTTGGATCCTGATTATCAATGAAATCACAAGTAACAGTACAAATCTGATTTTTCAAAAAAAAAAATTATGCATATCATAAACATGTTCGGTGTACCATAATAATTTTGAGTTTTCCCATATTATTGATCAAGATATCTATTATTTACATGTTAGTGATTGTGTTGTTTCTTTTCTCAAGGATCACTTCTTGTGCAACATTAAAGTGCTGGAGGGAATTATGCTGTTTAAATTGTTGAAGAGGCTAGGCATGCCAATTTAAACAGCATGATTCCCTCATAAATTGAAGTGCTGCCAGATATGATGGTAGAGGGTTCCCTTATGCCAATAAGAAGTAAATTGGCAAATGGATATGCCACTCCAGAAAACAATTGGTAGTGATATATCATAAGTGACAACCCATTCCTAAAAGTTTACCTTGAAAATCCAACTTGTATTGCTAGCCAGGCATGAGATCTTCCTAAATCTCAAAGTAATGCTAATCATATCTTACCAACCTTTTAGTGCACATCATATATTGCTATGTTATTATCATGTGTCATTGATAGCCAGGTCTGATAGCACTCAAATATGGTCAGACATTGTCAGAAATTATATTCAATACCCATATTTAATATGTGGACAACAATAAGGATACAAATATTAAATGGAAGCATAACCATATTGATCAAAATGGATATGGATGCTAACTGGATTTTGGACGGACACACAAAAGGAATTGGACTAATGACAGAAATGAATAAAAATCGAATTTGGAATGAAAGAGATACGAAATGGACTTGCTTCATATATGAGAATATGAATCAGATTTTGGAGTGGACATGAGCACAATGTAAGTAGTACTTCACACTTCATTTTCTAACTCTATATGCCCAAAGCAAGGATTAAAGTGACGAGGCACGGGAGTGTGCCGGCTGTTGTCTGGCACGGAACGGCACAGGCACGCTTGCGCGCCAACACATGGCACGCTTACATGTCGACGGGCGCACACAACCTCCTAATGGCACACTTTGGTACGATCTTATTTTAGTTTTTTTTTTGTCCAATAAGGCTTTATATTGTTATTTTAAAAGTTCTTGAGTAATAATTATAAATTTTTGCTATGTATTGATTTGTCTTGATCTAATGTCAATAATAGCTTGCCAACTTACTAGTTAATAGCTTAATATAGTAGTATTCTTTATATGTGAAGTAAAAAACAACTATACCTCATAGAGAGATTTTTTTTAAAAAAAAAATTATAAAATTTTGTAAGATCCATTCATATTGATTCATTGAAGGACCGTATAATGACTAGACTAAACTAGAATAGGACCGCAAGTGTATTAATAGTTTCTTTTCATTTTCAAAATTTTTAAAAATATTTATGAAAAAATTATAAGAAAAAAGGGGAGGAAAAAATAAAAGGAAAAAAAATAGAGAAAGAGATGTGAGAGGAAAGAAAAAAGAACGTATAAGAGAAGAAAAGGTAGAAGTGAAGAGAAGAGATGATATGAGAGAGGGATAAAAATCTATAAGAGAAACCTCCCCCCCAAAAAAAAAGGTCGAAGCAAAAATAAAAAAAAATTAAAAACAGTGTGTCTATGTGGGCACGCAGCGACATGTGCCGTGATATCCTTTGGATATCGCTATCTCGTTCAATACTCAGAGGATATCGCAACACATGGGGACCAAGAAAGACTCCCTCGTACCGTGCTCCCTAATTGGTGGCACGATATATATAGCCCCATGCCGTAAGGCATGAGCGGATACTTAATTCCTTAGCCCAAAGTTTTGTTTTGTAAAACCATAAGATCTAATGTCACGCCCCGAGTTTTATAATCCAGTCTAAATTATTTTATTTTATTTTTAAATCAGAGTTCGCAAAACCGGGCGTAACAGACCGCCACACATATAGGAAATCCTCTATCCAAATGGACAGAGTCTCCCCTATACATGCACGGCTAGGCAAGTACAATGTCAATCAATCAGAGATCAAATAAATATCTTAACTAAACCAACAACATAATCAACTGACTTAAACAAACCAAAACTAAGCATGATAATAATAACTCTCTAACATCAGTTTAAATGTCATAATAAAACAAGAACTAAAGTACTACGATATCATAATCCACTGCTAACAATCGAAATCTCGGATCACAGATATATCATCAGGGGGACAGCTCTATCGTGACAGCCTCACTCGAACGTCCCGACATCCCTCCACCCGACGGACCTGAAAAATGGTCACCCAGGGGGTTTAGAAATAGGGGTTACTATTCATCCACTGTTCACATCTACTATTTATTTAAGTCGCGGGTCCCGCCCACTTCTTCGCTGATTTCTGGACGATCCGACCGTTGGATCGAAATTTGATCAATACCATTTTCGATCAGTTCGACGAGACGATCGCGCTGGTGATCTCGGATTTTCGAGATCATGCTCGGATTTGAAAAGCGATATTTTCGCCTCGTAAACTGTGCAATTTGCACAGTAGCAGAAGACCAATTGGGCTATTTGTGCTTTTTTTGATTCAAAATCAACTTGAATTTCATTCTTTTCTTTTATTTATTTAAAAATAAAAATCACGATTATTACATCACTCCCACCTAAAATGAAGTTTCGTCCCCGAAACTTAGTATAACTAGGAGTCAAATAAATGAGGAAAACGCTCCATCATGTTTGATTCGCGCTCCCACGTGGCTTCGCGTTCCTCATGGTTCTCCCATTGCACCTTGACATAGGGGATCGACCTGTTCCTCAGCTTCTTCTCATCTCGCGCAAGGATCTTCAGAGGTGCCTCATCATAACTCAGATCCTCACGAAGCTTGACAGTGGTGGGGCTAATAACATGCGAAGAATCCCTGACATACTTCCGGAGCATGGAGATGTGGAAGACGTTATGCACACGGGCGAGGCTAGGAGGAAGAGCCAGTCGATATGCTACAGGACCAATATGCTCCAATATCTCAAAGGGACGACAAATCGAGGACTGAGCTTGTTGCGGATCCCAAAACGCTTGATTCCTCGAGTTGGCGACACCTTCAGTAGGACATGGTCACCAACTTGGAACTCCAAGTCTCGTCGTCGCTGGTCCACATAGCTCTTCTGCCTGCTCTGCGCGGTCAGCAACTGCTGTCTCGCCACGCACTCTGGCCTCAGCATCCTCAAGTAACTTTGGCTCAATAATACGGCGTTCACCGACGTCATCCCAGCAGATAGGGGAACGACATCGACGCCCGTACAATGCCTCATAGGGAGCCATACCGATACTCGCCTGATAACTGTTGTTATAGGCGAACTCCACCAAAGGAAGATACCGAAACCAACCGTCTCCATACTCGAGTACACATGCTCTCAGCATATCCTCCAAGATCTGGATAACTCGCTCAGACTGCCCGTCACTCATAGCCTCCTGTAAGCTCCTCCAGAACTGAGACACGAAGCGAGTGTCCCGATCCGAGACGATCGACACCGGAATGCTATGGAGTCGAACGATCTCATCAATGTAGAGCTGAGCGAGTCGATCTCGGGTCCACGTCATATGGATCGGCAGAAAATGGGCCGACTTGGTGAGTCGATCCACGATGACCCATATCGCATCATGGCCTCGCTGGGATCGAGGCAGACCGGTAACAAAGTCCATAGTGATCTGCTCCCACTTCCAAACTGGTACAGGAAGCGGTTGCAGTTTTTCCGCCGGTCTCTGGTGTTCTGCCTTCACCTGCTGGCAAACCAAGCACTGTGCCACATGTTTCGCCACATCGGCCTTCATCCCAGGCCACCAGTAGTGCTGCTTCAAGTCCCGATACATTTTAGTCCCTCCCGGATGTACTGTATGTAGGGATCGATGAGCCTCAGTGAGAATATCTTTCTTCAGCTCGCTGTCATCTGGAACATACCAACGGCCCCTGAATCGGATAGAGCCATCGGCGTGCAGCTGATAATCATCCGTCTGTCCCAGCGATATCAACTCTCGAATCTTCTGGAAGGAAGGATCTGACTGCTGTCCCTCCTTTATGCGATCTAGCAGGGTAGGCTGCACTACCATCGCTAAAAGTCGAGCAGTCGATCCCGAAGGAACAATCTCCAACTCCAGTCGCTGAAACTCAGAAATCAGACGGTCCTGCTCCGTGATCATAAGTAACTCTGGCGATACATGCTTTCTGCTCAAGGCATCAGCTACCACATTGGCCCGACCTGGATGGTACTGAATAGTAAGATCATAATCCTTCAGTAGTTCGAGCCATCGCCGCTGCCTCAAGTTCAACTCTTTCTGGGTAAAGAGATACTTAAGGCTTTGATGATCAGTGTAAACCTCACAGTGGACTCCATACAAATAATGCCTCCATAGCTTGAGAGCGAAAACCACCGCGGCGAGCTCAAGATCATGCGTCGGATAGTTTTGCTCATACGGCTTCAGCTGTCGAGAGGCGTAGGCTATCACCTTCTCGTTTTGCATCAGTACACAGCCCAAACCGATCCGAGAAGCATCACAATACACCACATAGTTCTCGCCTTGGACCGGTAATGTCAGGACAGGTGCCTCGGTCAATAGCCGCTTCAACTCATCGAAAGCAAGCTGGCACTCTGGAGTCCATATGAACTTCTCCTCTTTTCTAGTCAAACGGGTCATCGGAGCGGCGATTTTGGAAAACCCCTCGACGAACCGTCGATAATACCCCGCAAGACCGATAAAGCTGCGCACCTCCGTCGCATTGGTCGGCTGGGGCCACTCCTTGATAGCCTCAATCTTCTTAGGATCCACAGCGACGCCATCAGCAGATATGATGTGCCCAAGAAATGCGACTTCCCTAAGCCAAAAATCGCACTTCTTGAACTTGGCATATAAGTTGTTCTCCCGCAGAACTTGGAGAACCTGACGAAGATGATCCTGATGCTCCAGATCGCTCTTCGAATAGACTAGAATATCGTCGATGAAGACCACGACGAAACGATCGAGAAAGGGTTTGAAAACCCTATTCATCATATCCATGAAAGCGGCTGGGGCATTAGTAAGCCCAAACGGCATCACTGTAAACTCGTAGTGGCCGTATCAGGTACGGAAGTCGGTCTTCGGAACATCCTCCGCCCTAACCCGCAACTGATGATAACCGGATTGTAAGTCGATCTTGGAAAATACCACCGACCCCTGGAGTTGGTCGAAAAGATCGTCAATCCGAGGGAGAGGATAACGGTTCTTGATAGTAACCTTGTTCAACTCTCGATAGTCGATGCACAGACGCAGACTGCCGTCCTTTTTCTTCACGAAGAGAACAGGTGCGCCCCAAGGAGAAACACTGGGTCGAATAAAACCCAAGGCCATTAAGTCTTCTAGCTGCGTTTTCAACTCCTTTAATTCCGCAAACGCCATGCGGTAAGGTGCTCGCGAAATAGGAGACGTGCCGGGTACAAGATCAATGACGAACTCGATTTCCCGCTCGGGTGGCATCCCCGGAAGCTCAGCAGGAAATACGTCTGGAAAATCCCGCACAACGGGGATATCCTCAATCCGACGAGTAATAGTAAGGGTGTTGACAGCCATGGCAAGATATGCCACACACCCCCTCTCGAGGCGACGAACTGGGGTCACAGAACAGATCCCCAAATAAGCTGAAGGCTCGAAACCAGAGTAGATCAACTCCGCTCCACCAAGCGGATCCAAGGTCAATCTCCGAAAGGTACAGTCGATAGTAGCCCGATACTTAGACAACCAGTTCATCCCCAAGATCACGTCGTATTGACGAAGTTTGAGGACGAATAAAGATATAGGGAAACTCCGTCCGCCAAGATGAATCGGGCATAACCGGAGCTCTTCGTTGATAAGAACACTATGACCAGGAATCTCTATCCAAAAACGATGTCTAGTCGGCTGGACGATAATACCATGGGTGGCAATAAAATGGGTGGAAATAAAAGAGTGCGAAGCCCCCGTATCAAATAAAGTCCTAGCATGATGACCAAAAATAAATGTAGTACCTGCTAGGTTCTCCTCCGGAGTAGGCTCACCATGCGTCAGAGCAAAAACGCGTCCTCCAGCAGTTTGACGCGTCCCAGTAGGTGGTCGAGGAAGAGGGGGACGCCCAGAGGAAGCAGAACTAGGCGCCGGACCCTGTTGTCGAGGTGGTGCAGCTGGTACAGGAGCTGTTATCTGCGCGGGTGCAGATCCCCGCGGGCACGTCGCAGATACATGTCCATGCTGGCCGCACTTGAAGCATCGGCCATGTCTTTGGTCGCAGTCGCTCGCACGATGTGTACCCCCGCAGAAAACACATGGCCGGGGTCCCCAGTTGGGGTTGACGAAGGCACTGGTGGCCGGTGATCTCTTGGGCCACTTTTTCAGTCGCGGCTGCTTCGCCTTCTTGTTCTGGTTGGAGGGTCCACCACCGCTCTCGGAAGATGCTCTCTTCTTGCCTTTGTCCTTATCTGCAGCATTCCGCTCGGCGCGGAAGATAAGGACGTCCGCCTCAATAGATAAGCACCGCTCCACACAGTTGTCGAAGTCAGTGATCAGGTGGGATGAGAGCTGGCGGCGTATCTCGTGCCTCAGCCCCTGGGAGAAAAGTCGTACCTTGCGCCGTTCCTCGCGCACTGCCTGTGGAACCAGGTCAGCAATGCGCGAGAACTCCTGCTCGTACTCGCGGATGGTTCTATCTCCCTATTTGATGTTTTCCAGCTCCCGTTCAAGACCCTCTTTAGTAGTCTCCTTTAAGTACTGGTGGTACATCGCCGACTTGAAATCATCCCAGGTGGGTTCAGGCAGACCCACGAAATGTCGCTCCCTATGACGTCTCCACCATTTAGTTGCTCCGTCCTCGAGGCAGTGCACAGCAATATGCACTTTGTCACGCTCCTCAGTGTATAGATCTTGGAACAGCTTCTCCATGTGATCGATCCACTGCTCGACAGCCCAGTGGTCGTCATCTTTGCCCACGAATATTCGCGGCTTGAACTTCTTAAACTCGAGAAGGACGGCCTTCGCTCGAGCTTTCTCTGCCTTGTCAGCCTCGGCATCAAAGTCAGCATTAGCAGCCGGATCGAGACGACGCAGATGTCATCCCGGCAGTAATAGCACTAACAGCAGGGGCAGCGGCAACCCCCGGTACCGCTCTGGAAGTCGCGGCAGCATCTGGAACTGGCCCCGCAGGTGGTGGTACGGGGTCAACAACTGGCTCCGCCAAACCCTCAGGCTCGGCAACGGCCGGTGCAACAGGGGGTGCAACCGGCGGTGTAACATCCGGAACAGCTGGTGGGGGAACAGGTGGGGCAGGAGCAGCAGCCTGCTGCTGAATCAGATGCTGAACCAGCCCAGTCAGAGTCACTAACTGAGCCTCTACCTGCTGCAGTCTGCCCTGGTCCTCGGGCTCTCTCTGCACTCTGGGTGGTCGGCCGACACCACGGCCAGTGCCCGCACCACGTCCACGCCCACGATCAGGAGGACGAGCCATCAATGTAACAATACAACCAGGTTAGGAACAGACTCAAATAAATATAGTTTGAGTTCCTAACCCCTATACTCGACATACCCAGCGCTCTCGCGTGACAAGTCATCCTAGGGTTCATCCTAACCATTTTTTCCTAGGTATCTGTACCTTTTGCTCTAATACCATAAAATCTATCACGCCCCGAGTTTTATGGTATCAGAGCAAAAGGTACAGATATCTAGGAAAAAATGGTTAGGATGAACCCTTGGATGACTTGTCACGCGAGAGCGCTGGGTATGTCGAGTATAGGGGTTAGGAACTCAAGCTATATTTATTTGAGTCTGTTCCTAACCTGGTTGTATTGTTACAGTGATGGCTCGTCCTCCTGGTCGTGGGCGTGGACGTGGTGCGGGCAATGGGGTGGTGTCGGCCGACCACCCAGAGTGCAGAGAGAGCCCGAGGAACAGGGCAGACTGCAGCAGGTAGAGGCTCAGTTAGCGACTCTGACTGGGCTGGTTCAGCATCTGATTCAGCAGCAGGCTGCTGCTCCTGCCCCACCTGTTCCCCCACCAGCTGTCCCGGATGTTACACCGCCGGTTGCACCCCCTGTTGCACCGGCCGTTGCCGAGCCTGAGGGTTTGGCGGAGCCAGTTGTTGACCCCGTACCACCACCTGCGGGGCCAGTTCCAGATGCTGCCGCGACTTCCAGAGTGGTACCGGGGGTTGCCGCTGCCCCTGCTGTTAGTGCTATTACTGCCGGGATGACATCTGCGTCGTCTCGATCCGGCTGCTGATGCTGACTTTGATGCCGAGGCTGACAAGGCAGAGAAAGCTTGATCGAAGGCCGTCCTTCTCGAGTTTAAGAAGTTCAAGCCGCGAATATTCGTGGGCAAAGATGGCAACCACTGGGCTGTCGAGCAGTGGATCGATCACATGGAGAAGCTGTTCCAAGATCTATACACTGAGGAGCGTGACAAAGTGCATATTGCTGTGCACTGCCTCGAGGACGGAGCAACTAAATGGTGGAGACGTCATAGGGAGCGACATTTCGTGGGTCTGCCTGAACCCACCTGGGATGATTTCAAGTCGGCGATGTATCGCGCATTGCTGACCTGGTTCCACAGGCAGTCCGCGAGGAACGGCGCAAGGTACGACTTTTCTACCAGGCGCTGAGGCACGAGATACGCCGCCAGCTCTCATCCCACCTGATCACTGACTTCGACAACTGTGTGGAGCGGTGCTTATCTATTGAGGCGGACGTCCTTATCTTCCGCGCCGAGCGAAATGCTATAGATAAGGACAAAGGCAAGAAGAGAGCATCTTCCGAGAGCGGTGGTGGACCCTCCAACCAGAACAAGAAGGCGAAGCAGCCGCGACTGAAAAAGTGGCCCAAGAGATCACCGGCCACCAGTGCCTTCGTCAACCCCAACTGGGGACCCCGGCCATGTGTTTTCTGCGGGGGTACACATCGTGCGAGCGACTGCGACCAAAGACATGGCCAATGCTTCAAGTGCGGCCAGCATGGACATGTATCTGCGACGTGCCCGCGGGGATCTGCACTCGCGCAGATAACAGCTCCTGTACCAGCTGCACCACCTCGACAACAGGGTCCGGCGCCTAGTTCTGCTTCCTCTGGGCGTCCCCCTCTTCCTCGACCACCTACTGGGACGCGTCAAACTGCTAGAGGACACGTTTTTGCTCTGACGCATGGTGAGCCTACTCCGGAGGAGAACCTAGCAGGTACTACATTTATTTTTGGTCATCATGCTAGGACTTTATTTGATACGGGGGCTTCGCACTCTTTTATTTCCACCCATTTTATTGCCACCCATGATATTATCGTCCAGCCGACTAGACATCGTTTTTGGATAGAGATTCCTGGTCATAGTGTTCTTATCAACGAAGAGCTCCGGTTATGCCCGATTCATCTTGGCGGACGGAGTTTCCCTATATCTTTATTCGTCCTCAAACTTCGTCAATACGACGTGATCTTGGGGATGAACTGGTTGTCTAAGTATCGGGCTATTATCGACTGTACCTTTCGGAGATTGACCTTGGATCCGCTTGGTGGAGCGGAGTTGATCTACTCTGGTTTCGAGCCTTCAGCTTATTTGGGGATCTGTTCTGTGACCCCAGTTCGTCGCCTCGAGAGGGGGTGTGTGGCATATCTTGCCATGGCTGTCAACACCCTTACTATTATTCGTCGGATTGAGGATATCCCCGTTGTGCGGGATTTTCCAGACGTATTTCCTGCTGAGCTTCCGGGGATGCCACCCGAGCGGGAAATCGAGTTCGTCATTGATCTTGTACCCGGCACGTCTCCTATTTCGCGAGCACCTTACCGCATGGCGTTTGCGGAATTAAAGGAGTTGAAAACGCAGCTAGAAGACTTAATGGCCTTGGGTTTTATTCGACCCAGTGTTTCTCCTTGGGGCGCACCTGTTCTCTTCGTGAAGAAAAAGGACGGCAGTCTGCGTCTGTGCATCGACTATCGAGAGTTGAACAAGGTTACTATCAAGAACCGTTATCCTCTCCCTCGAATTGACGATCTTTTCGACCAACTCCAGGGGTCGGTGGTATTTTCCAAGATCGACTTACAATCCGGTTATCATCAGTTGCGGGTTAGGGCGGAGAATGTTCCGAAGACCGACTTCCGTACCTGATACGGCCACTACGAGTTTACAGTGATGCCGTTTGGGCTTACTAATGCCCCAGCCGCTTTCATGGATATGATGAATAGGATTTTCAAACCCTTTCTTGATCGTTTCGTCGTGGTCTTCATCGACGATATTCTAGTCTATTCGAAGAGCGATCTGGAGCATCAGGATCATCTTCGTCAGGTTCTCCAAGTTCTGCGGGAGAACAACTTATATGCCAAGTTCAAGAAGTGCAATTTTTGGCTTAGGGAAGTCGCATTTCTTGGGCACATCATATCTGCTGATGGCGTCGCTGTGGATCCTAAGAAGATTGAGGCTATCAACGAGTGGCCCCGGCCGACCAATGCGACGGAGGTGCGCAGCTTTATCGGTCTTGCAGGGTATTATCGACGATTCGTCGAGGGGTTTTCCAAAATTGCCGCTCCGATGACCCGTTTGACTAGAAAAGAGGAGAAGTTCATATGGACTCCAGAGTGCCAGCTTGCTTTCGATGAGTTGAAGCGGCTATTGACCGAGGCACCTGTCCTGACATTACTGGTCCAAGGCGAGAACTATGTGGTGTATTGTGATGCTTCTCGGATCGGTTTGGGCTGTGTACTGATGCAAAACGAGAAGGTGATAGCCTACGCCTCTCGACAGCTGAAGCCGTATGAGCAAAACTATCCGACGCATGATCTTGAGCTCGCCGCGGTGGTTTTCGCTCTCAAGCTATGGAGGCATTATTTGTATGGAGTCCACTGTGAGGTTTACACTGATCATCAAAGCCTTAAGTATCTCTTTGCCCAGAAAGAGTTGAACTTGAGGCAGCGGCGATGGCTCGAACTACTGAAGGATTATGATCTTACTATTCAGTACCATCCAGGTCGGGCCAATGTGGTAGCTGATGCCTTGAGCAGAAAGCATGTATCGCCAGAGTTACTGATGATCACGGAGCAGGACCGTCTGATTTCTGAGTTTCAGCGACTGGAGTTGGAGATTGTTCCTTCGGGATCGACTGCTCGACTTTTAGCGATGGTAGTGCAGCCTACCCTGCTAGATCACATAAAAGAGGGACAGCAGTCAGATCCTTCCTTCCAGAAGATTCGAGAGTTGATATCGCTGGGACAGACGGATGATTATCAGCTGCACGCCGATGGCTCTATCCGATTCAGGGGCCGTTGGTATGTTCCAGATGACAGCGAGCTGAAGAAAGATATTCTCACTTAGGCTCATCGATCCCTACATACAGTACATCCGGGAGGGACTAAAATGTATCGGGACTTGAAGCAGCACTACTGGTGGCCTAGGATGAAGGCCGATGTGGCGAAACATGTGGCACAGTGCTTGGTTTGCCAGCAGGTGAAGGCAGAACACCAGAGACCGGCGGGAAAACTGCAACCGCTTCCTGTACCAGTTTGGAAGTGGGAGCAGATCACTATGGACTTTGTTACCGGTCTGCCTCGATCCCAGCGAGGCCATGATGCGATATGGGTCATCGTGGATCGACTCACCAAGTCGGCCCATTTTCTGCCGATCCATATGACGTGGACCCGAGATCGACTCGCTCAGCTCTACATTGATGAGATCGTTCGACTCCATGGCATTCCGGTGTCGATCGTCTCGAATCGGTACACTCGCTTCGTGTCTCAGTTCTGGAGGAGCTTACAGGAGGCTATGGGTACGAAGCTGAATTTCAGTACTGCTTTCCACCCACAGAGTGACGGGTAGTCTGAGCGAGTTATCCAGATCTTGGAGGATATGCTGAGAGCATGTGTACTCGAGTATGGAGACGGTTGGTTCCGGTATCTTCCTTTGGTGGAGTTCGCCTATAACAACAGTTATTAGGCGAGTATCGGTATGGCTCTCTATGAGGCATTGTACGGGCGTCGATGTCGTTCCCCTATCTGCTGGGATGACGTCGGTGAACGCCGTATTATTGGGCCAGAGTTACTTGAGGATGCTAAGGACAGAGTGCGCGTGGCGAGACAGCAGTTGCTGACCGCGCAGAGCAGGCAGAAGAGCTATGTGGACCAGCGACGACGAGACTGGGAGTTCCAAGTTGGTGACCATGTCCTACTGAAGGTGTCGCCAACTCGAGGAATCAAGCGTTTTGGGATCCGCAACAAGCTCAGTCCTCGATTTGTCGGTCCCTTTGAGATATTGGAGCATGTTGGTCCTGTAGCATATCGACTGGCTCTTCCTCCTAGCCTCGCCCGTGTGCATAACGTCTTCCACGTCTCCATGCTCCGGAAGTATGTCAGGGATCCTTCGCATGTTATTAGCCCCACCGCTGTCCAGCTTCGTGAGGATCTGAGTTATGATGAGGCACCTCTGAAGATCCTTGCGCGAGATGAGAAGAAGCTGAGGAACAGGTCGATCCCCTATGTCAAGGTGCAATGGGAGAACCATGAGGAACGCGAAGCCACGTGGGAGCGCGAATCAAACATGATGGAGCGTTTTCCTCATTTATTTGACTCCGAGTTATACTAAGTTTCGGGGACGAAACTTCATTTTAGGTGGGAGTGATGTAATAATCAGGATTTTTATTTTTAAATAAATAAAAAAAAAGAATGAAATTCAAATTGATTTTGAATCAAAAAGAGCACAAATAGCCCAATTGGTCTTCTGCTACTGTGCAAATTGCACAGTTTACGAGGCGAAAATATCGCTTTTCAAATCCGAGCATGATCTTGAAAATCCGAGATCACCAGCGCGATCGTCTCGTCGAACTGATCGAAAATGGTATTGATCAAATTGCGATCCAACGGTCGGATCGTCCAGAAATCAGCGAAGAAGTGGACGGGACCCGCGACTTAAGTAAATAGTAGATGTGAACAGTGGATGAATAGTAACCCCTATTTCTAAACCCCCTGGGTGACCATTTTTCAGGTTCGTCAGGTGGAGGGATGTCAGGACGTTCGAGTGAGGCTGTCACGATAGAGCTGTCCCCCTGATGATATATCTGTGATCCGAGATTTCGATTGTTAGCAGTGGATTATGATATCGTAGTACTTTAATTCTTGTTTTATTATGACATTTAAACTGATGTTAGAGAGTTATTATTATCATGCTTAGTTTTGGTTTGTTTAAGTCAGTTGATTATGTTGTTGGTTTAGTTAAGATATTTATTTGATCTCTGATTGATTGACATTATACTTGCCTAGCCGTGCATGTATAGGGGAGACTGTCCATTTAGATAGAGGATTTCCTATATGTGTGGCGGTCTGTTACGCCCGATTTTGCGAACTCTAATTTTAAAAAAAAAAAAAAAAAAAAAAAAAAAAAAAAAAAAAAAAACTTAGACTGGATTATAAACTCGGGGCGTGACAGATTATTCGGTATCAGAGCCAATAACCAGCCGGAAGTGTGCGGCGAGTCTCGGCTGAGCCTGGGTCTAGATGACAGGGCTAGCGAAACAAGTCTCACATCGCCTGGTGATCTTGGGCTGCTGTGTGTGTGTTTGGGCTGACGAGGACGTCAGGCCTAAACGGGGGGAGTCTGTGACGCCCCCAATAGTCCCACATCGGATGTGGATGGAATTGTGATTAGATTTATATGAGACATGGACACTAGTAATAATAACTAGGCTTAAGCATTTTGGGCTGTGGTTTGGGCCCAACGAGTTATTATTGCTAGTGGGCTAGGTCGTTATATCTAAAAATACATTTCTAGCTAGCCGTCTGCCAAGCATGAGCATTCTAATAACTTAAGAGAAATAACAAGTTGGCTCAAATTTGATTTTCTCATTTAGTAGTAGCCGTTAAGCTAGATGAAACATTCATTTGTTCTTATATCAATCAGAGATCACCTGAAATTGGATGATGACCAACTATAAAAATTATATAAGTTTATCCGTTTGCCTTTTAATTAATTTATTTAGCTCCTAGGATGGGTGTTGTTTCATATTTTATTGTGATTTAATAACTTCGTCTGACAAACGAGCATAACAAATTCTTTTTCATTTATTCTCTTTGAACTGATTAATTGAGCATGGTTCATAAAAAGGCACCACTAATTTCTTTCCATTTCTTCTTCTAGCCCCTCATAATCAACATTTTCTATGTCTACATGTCCACAATCATACAAAGTTGAGAACAATAAAATAGTTCCTAATTAACAAAAATTAACACATTAACATATTTTCCGTATAAATGTCTGGTATAGTTACACTTTGATTTGAGCTGTTTTTGTAGGAATCACTTAAAAACAGAAGATATGTTGGGAACAACTATTTTCTGTTTAAATTTCTGGTGTATTTACACTTTGATTTGAAGCTGTTTTATAGGAATCACCAAAACCGGAAGATATCTTGGGAACAACTACCAAAAGCTATTTAGCGGTCACAGTAATCACATTAATGCATTCATCAATCAACAATATTTAAGTTCACAGAATTAGAGTATGCAAAAAGAAATAAAAAAAAAGAAAAAAATTAGGCACAACTTAGCAGAAAATTAGACAACACTTACAGTTTGCTCGATTGATTCTAGCCTTTTCTCAAGTTTTGACTGATGAAGCTGACGTAAAGAATAGCCTGTTTATATGACATAATTAGAAACTATTCCCTGAAATTTCCAGTAATGCCAGCAATTGCCAGTTGTAAAACACCATTTACAAACTAAACATGTTTTCTCAACATAGGTCACAGGTAATGAAATCAAGAAAGAAATTCCTTGTGAAGAAAAGGGAAAGGAACTAAGAAGAAAAAAAATTGAAAATGGAAAGAAACTATTTCACAAAAAAACAATAATGCAAATCCACCATGAAACTTTGCATATATCTGATAAATGTGATGAACTTTTGTCCTGCTATCCTACAATACGGAAAATATTCAGTTATGTATAATCAATTGCAGCTATAACAAAGAGCGCCTGATTCATCCACTAACATTGAGCCAAAAAGATGCCAAGAAATCATCCCATGTATATTTCAATAAATCAAGAAAGTTTCATTTATCTATTTACTTTAAATAGAACAGCCATTCAAGAATACATACCAAGATTAAAATGTTCAATAAGCATGCACAAGCACTTTCTCTCAAAAGAAAAAACACATGCATAAGCACTATAGTATGAAAGTATTAGTAAATTCATGAATTATTTGTGAATTATTCGTGAAAGTACGAATAAACAAGTTATGCAGTCATGCTTCCAACCTTTTCCAAAAAGTTACCAAAAGAACACAGATTCTTGAGGTTAGCAAATAAAACTCACTTTATTTGCATCCGATTAACACTCTTCCATTCAATTTGTTGTGCTTGATAGATCAATACCTCTTGCTAGCCAAACTTTGAATTCCCACTTCATGAAATTTAAATTCAGGCAGGCCCTTAATTAGTTTGTGTGGAGATTCTAGACAATAGATTAATCATTAAATGAACAAATTTTAGCCTTTAGTGAATTTAGAAAAGTAAAAAGAATCTGCAAAAACCCTAAACCATCGTTCTATTCATTGTTTCACACCACTTTGGTAGTTCTCACAGAAAGTTACAACCTGTGAGGAGCCTTGTCCTCGCCAGGGCTTAGTCACTTTTCGCTGTCGCTGTAACTGACTTATATTGTTGATATCATGCAACACCAAGAGCAGACCAGTAGGAAGGGACTGAAGGGCAGCATAACATGGGTGAGTCGCAATCCACAAACCCATGTCAATGCACAAAGGAACCATCAAACTAGCAGCAGCCACCCACCCATGACACTCTTCTTGGGCTCGATGGTGGGTACCGGGCACAACAGGTATGCACAGCGGACAACAAAGGTGAGAGTCCTTTTGTGACATTTTTTTAGTAAAGATCTGTAAAGATTAGGATTTCCTTGAAGACTATCACTTATCCTTGTCGCCCTGTAGTGTTTATCCACCAATAATATTTTAGCTTTCCCATACATAACAAATTAGAATCACTATCCTTTGGTATCATCATATTCTTTGTAGATATTAGAGAAGACAAAGAATAAGTTAGGCATTTCGAGTCTTTGATTGTTGTTGCAGGGCCAAAGTTAATTGTTTATTATTGTTATTTGGCTTCTTATTAGAAATACTTCCTTGATGCAGTTGCTCAGTAGACGATCAAAACCCTTCTGTCAACGATATATCACACGTCCCTGCAATAGGACTTCCCAGATTATATTTCCAATCTCATACTAGGCAACTACATTTTATCTTTATCATATCTTGAATCATACAGTCAGAGTAGTATTTTAACGATCACTCTAATTAAGAAGTTTAATTAGTCTTTAATAAGTTTTAACTTGTTATTTGAGACATGCAGATAAATGGTTCCGAAAAAAGATAGGTTTCAGAATCATGTCGTCAAATTGAACAGTAAATTCAAATGCAAATAATTTTTACATGTCTACTCGAGCGTGTCGAAAGACTGAAATCTCACCTATCTGGAATTAAAGGCTACGTATTGAAAATTGAAATATGCAAGAAAGTGTTATTCAAAGAAAAGCATTGTTAAATACTGGCGGCAATGCCATCCAAAAAGTGAAGTGTAGAAAGTTCAACTAGTGTTGATGAGTCCTTGGATTGTAGAACCACTTTTGGTTTGAGATGTTTATGAGGAACTTATCAAACGGCAATACTTGGAGTTTGAAGAAGAAGAGTAAAGAGGATATTGGCAAGTCTCTTGCTAAGCATGCTGCTTTGAATAAAGTTTCCCTCAATGATGTTCAAGCATTGGAAATTATTAATATTGTCAAAGATATTGTCAATTATGGCGTTGGTTAACTACAATTTTATTCAACCCTTTAGACAAAATTAGTTCCAAATTCAAAGTCGAGAAGTATGTAGAAAATGTGAAGAAGTCGTGACTTTTGAGTGGCAGCACTCTAACTTGAAACAAAGGTACCACATGAATGTAACTGCTTATTTACCCAGAGGGTAGACTTTATAAACTCATCTATCTATTAACTCTATATTAATCCCCAAAATTTTATCCACGTGGCAGCCCCACCTTTCATGTTGAGAGCTAGGATTTAAGTATCCATCGGCACGGGCCGTATCCACCGTGCCAACAAGATACCGGCACGATACAACTCCCGTGCCGATGGCACAGTTCAAAACTCTTTTTTCTTAAATTTACTAAGTAATTTTCTCAATAAAGTTCAAAATATTTGATAAAGATATATAATAAGCAATTAAAAAATTTTGTTGCTAAAAAAAATAAATATTTCATGCCATTATGTGTCGCACGTATGTATTTTTTGTGACCGACACTCATCGGCACGGTTCGGCACGCACCATGCCGTACCGTGCCGGCAAGTTTTCGGCACGACCCCGTGCTACGGCACTTAAATCCTTGGTTGAGAGTGTGGGTCCCACCTTCCAGCTCACCCTCGAACCGACTTTTTCTATTCCTTCGACAATTTCTCTTCTCGATGCGTGGTTGTTTCTTCTTCTTTTAATGTTTCTTCTTCATAGGCGTTTCCTTTGCCATCATTGCCGTTTCTAGTGCAGATTCACCAATGTGTGCTACCTGATTTGTTGGCTTCTTCACCGCGATCCAAGACGAGGGCTTCAATGTTGTCCGCTCCTCCCTCTGCGTCGATCCCGATCTCCTCCGCTACACCACCATCCACGACCTCCTCTCCGCACTCTACATCGCCGCCGTAAACGGCCGCGTCAAGGTCGGCTTCGCTTAATCATTTTTTTCTTTCTTTTGTGATTTTTTGTGATTTTTTTTATTGGAGATGGAGTGGAGGGGAGTGGAGAGGTTCTAGCGATGTAGAGAAAGATAGAGGAGAGTTGGCGGATGCAGTGATGGTGTATTGGGAGCCATAGTCGAGAATGAGGATGAGGTTTCCGGCAGCAGTGGTGGCGACACCACCTCTTGCAACAGCGACAGCATACGATTTTGCCATTAGTGGGGGGTAGAGGTGAGGTTTAACATTCCAGCACCGTTATCGTTGTCGTTCTCGATTGCCCCGTCCGCGACGCCTTCTGCGTCCTCAACAAAAATGGCACCGGTATCAGCTACGAGCTACCCTTTGCCTTCAGCCAACTTCACGATTTCTTCAGGAAGATCATCGTCTATCAGTTCAAATCTAAGGATGCAAAGTCAAGCGGTCCAAATCCAAGGATGTAAAGATAATTCTAGCTCTCGATATGTGCTCATCGTTTATAGTCATTTTTTCAAATTTACTATTTTTTTATTTTTTTTTTATCATTTTCATTCAGTGAGAATCCGGAATCTGGATCAATTTCTTCTCTAACTAAAATGCCCCCAAATGGATTGAAGCTCACCTGTTCGATGAAATGTCTAAGTTAACAACCAAATTACTTAGCTTTAGGTATTTTTCTCTTCCCTTTATTAATTTAGTATTTGATTCATTTTTTTGGTGATTTTGTTGATATCTTATAGCAATTGATTCATCTAATTGTTTTGTGGATTAGTGAGATGAGAATCCTTCTCTTTAACTACTAGCCTATGTTGTGCCAATCAAAGTTTACTATCACTTTGCACAATCAAATTGATCAACAGCCATATTTTATTATTCATGATGCACATATTAGGCAGTTCATTCTCTATATTTCCCTTTACTAATTAAAGTTTTCTAATTGTATATGCAAGCCATCGTATATTGATGACTATTTTGGGCAAGCCATGGTTATGAACAGAAGGGTAAAGATAGGTTCTTATGGCAAGCAGGGGTATGCCGTGGATTTATAAAAATGGTCATCCTTCCAATTCTAAATTCATTAGGCATATGATTGAATAATCTGACCATGAAGAATTTGACCTATATGTACAATTGGAGTATCTAATTATAAGCTTATTTGCCTCATCTAATCATTTTGATGGCCCAACAATTCTTAAGTTGGTTACTCTTACAGGTTTGGGACTACATATGATAGTGCATGCGTGTTGAAGCCTTGAAGGTTTTCAAAGAGAATTCAGCTGTGGTTAGTTAACTCCTAGGAGTTCAAACGCGATTTTTCCGATTTTCATGTGTTGTGAGTTCAAATGTATTTTCTATGTCCTTTAACATTTGCTTCTGGAAACGAATTACTAATATTATATTACTATTTGACAAAAAAAATAAATTTATTTGATTTTTTTTTTTAGTTCTTCCAACTGTCTTAGTGCCTCCTTTTACATGAAAAAGTGTTTGCTTATTTGAAGAACATGACTCGATAGTCAACTTGAAGGCTATTCAATCATCTCAATGCAAGCTGTTGTTCCATTTAAATATGATTTTTTTTCTCCTCTAAATTTATTTATTGATTATTATTTGTAAGTTTTGAATTAGATTCACACAATAGTCAGTATTTGGTGAAAGATCAATTTCAATCAGCTGTTTCACTTTGAGAATGAAAAATAATTCTTTTTTATTACTATTCTTATTATGTTATTTCTTATTATTTCTTATTATTAAAATTAAAGTTAAATATATATTTCCTGTCTAATTGTTTTTCTGACGAGTTTTACTCTTTCTTTTTTTAATTGATGAGCGTTTTTTATTTTTTATTAGTAGCTTTTATAAATTTTACCCGCCGCAAAGTGCGGATCCCTTCACTAGTTTGAATGACCGAAAGATAGAAAAACTACACTATGCCTTTAAGACATTATGTCATATGTAAGTGAAGATATCGAACTAAAACATATTGTGCAAATTATTACTGAAAATGGTTCCAAATTTTTAAGGGCAGATGATATGCTTGTCAGATAGTACCCTAGAATGTTCAAGATTCTGTGTGCCACTCATGTCCATACAATTGCTTTCAAAAGATATATATAATGAAGCAACTTAGGCGCAGATTGTTGATTATATTTAAAACATACTAATCTTGTCAACAATGCAAGAAGCAACATATCAAACGGAATTAAAGCATCCTTGTGCCACAAGATTTGCTTCAAGCTTCCAAGTGTTGCAATCAGTTGTGGAAGTGACACGGACGTGGCTAGAAATCCCGCATATCCACATCAGAATAGTTCCATTTTAGTACTTGTTTTATTGTTTAATTTTGATCATTAGCTCTTAAACATAATTAAAAAAAAAATCAATTAAGGATTGAATTTTGTGCGTATAGTTGATATACAGAATTTTGGCCATATCCAAATGGACTATGTAGTATCGAAGCAGCAAGTCCAAATCTATAACAAAGTGTAATAGGCAGTAATTAGTTTATCGAGGTCATTCATTAGCGGACAACACCAGCAAAACATTTTCTTAAAGGTGATGCACTGTTCTGATAAAAGTTTTAAGAAGCCATTATGCACCATTCCAATGGTTATGTATTAGTCAAACGCAAGAAAATACCCAATCAACAACATTAGTAAAGCATGAAAACCAATAAACGTGAGAAGATGACTAACCTGCCCATGCCGTCAGAACAGATGCTACAGAAGTGCCTACAGTGAACACAACCCTGTGTTTCTCAAAAATTTCCTGTATCATTCAATAGAAAGGATAGAGAACTTTAGAATCAAAATCTGAATCCTTTAGCAATTAAACATTTCATCATACACAAAATTCCAAAATGTGATAGATATCAACAAAATTATTACCAAGACACAAAAAATCAGACAAAGAAAGCAGAACAAATAGTTATGACATAATTCAAAAGAACTAATGTTTAGATTAGGGACATGTTCTCCAAAGCCAAGCTTTTTGACCATTATGCCTTTCGGGGAAATTTTCTTTTTTCTTTCCAAACACACTGGCTTTCATGATTTACAGCTCAAGGGAAAACAGAAAAGCTTGTTCGGCCAGCCAATTCGATGCTATGAAATTGTCGTAGGAACCTCGACCGGCGAACCATCATCATTTCACTTCATTGAAGGAGGTGCCTTCTAGATTTTCAGAGCTCTACAGCATGAAAGCAAATGCAACTGGAGACCGCAATCCCGAACAAGGCCTAGAACTCTTATAAAATAAAAAGGAGATCAAGGATGCTTTAAAGTAACCCAAAAATATGAAAGTTGAAATGTCAACCACATAAGCTTCTCCGATGTACCCACTAGGACTTTTTCTCAATTTAACCCTTCCAAAATTTATAATTTGCCAAATGACCCTTCAAAAATTTTATGTAACCAAATAACCTTATTTTGTCCAAATCAACAAAGAACAATTAGAAGATGGTCAATCGTTTAAATTTAGAATACTGAATCATTTACCCTCTTTTTCTATTTCTCATATATTATCCTACAAATCATGTACAATTTTATCAACCTAAAAAATCCTCACAACCTACTTATACAATTCTAACAAATAAAACAAAATTCTAATAATCCACATACAATCCTAACAACCTCACAAAAATCCTTACAACTGAAAACGGTAAATAAATCATCACTTTGTGAAAAATTCATCGTGTTTCTTATTTTTACCCAACATGACACTAAATTGCACTAAATTGGAGTGTTAGTTGACCAAACAAAATTTTGGAAGGATCATTTACAGGGCTATTGAGAAAAAAAAAAATTTCTCACCAGCTCGGAAGCGATTTACGAATTACGACATACGGAAGTTCTTTAAAGCATCAAAAGCGGAAACGAGTGTTTGGAGAACGCAATCCCAAACATAAACCCTAGTTGAAAATCGAAATCATCATCAACTTGTTGCTTTTGACGGGAAGGAAACAAGGGTTTTTGAGGTGGCCAGTGAGTAAAACCTAACCAACCTTGGTGGAGAGGTAGGTGTCTTGGACCGCAGACCAGGTGTTTGAAGCCTTCCTCCTCAGGCTGGGGATGCTGACGATCTCCCGAATGGAGCCGGCTCTGCCGCCAGCTTCGCCGCCCAGCGACGCTCTCCGGCTGACTGCTCGGAAGAGCGCCCGCCCATGACCCCGGAGCCGCTGCGGCAACATCTCCGATCGGACGATTTTTTGAGGAAGGGTAGGGGGAGGGCGAGCGTTTCAGCCCCCCCACCGTCACCCGGTTTCTTGCGTTTCAAGACGGCAATCAGGAGACATTTCTCAAGAACTAAACGAGAGAGCGAAAGTAGGGTAAAATAGATCGATGGCCACTGTATTTTTTACAATTGTGACCTAGTCCCTCAAACTTTATGCTTGTATTTGGTTGGCTTAAGAATTTTAGTGCAGCGGCACAAAATCCTGCCAAAAATTTATCGGCACGATATGATATGATAAGTGTCTAGCGGTCATAAATATATATGGGGTAATTTTTTATATATCTTTAAAAAAAATTTTGTTTTCAGATTTATCCCTATTATAAGGCTAATATTAAAACTACCCTTCTTACATTCCAACTTCTTTCCAAAATACTCCTGGAGTTAAATTTCTTTCCAAAATACTTCTGAAGTTAAATTTTATTAATGTATCGTTTGGAGCTTTCGTTATCTGTGTAAAATTATCATTTTGCCCTTTCAAATATACCTTAAACTCTAAACCCTAAAACCCTAAACCCTAAACCCTAAAACCCTAAAAAATCCTAAACCCCGACAAAATAGGTATATTTGATAGTTTGCAACTCCGATTATTATTTAACTCTAGTTTAACCCTAGTTAACTTAACAAAGAGAAACGGTAGGGATATTTTTAATAATGGTGGAACGTATGAGAGTATTTTGGAAAAAAAAAATTAAATAGGGTAAATTAGATATTTCTTCAGTTTTCAGGGATACATAGGCAATTATTCCGATATATATATATATATATATATATATATATATATATATATATATATATATATATATATATATATATATATATTTGTCGACATTAAATGAAATAAAATATTTATTTTTTTAGTAATAAAATTTTTTAATTATTTATTATGCATTTTTTTAAAAAAAAATAAATTTTATTGAGAAATTTACTTGATAATTAAAAAAAAAAAAAAAGAAAATTTTGAGTTGTGTTATCTTGTTAGCACAATACGGCACGGTGGATACAGAACGTGCAGATGGATATTTAAATTCTTAGATTGAACCTAAAATATATATAAAATTATTTTTTAATTTGAAATTTTATTTTCTTTTTTGTGTATTTATTTAGTCATAAAAAAAAATTTGAAAAATTTATTTTGCAGATTTAAAAAAATAGAGTATTTTTATTTTTTATGGGTTTTGAACAAAAATAAAAATAAAAATAAAAAGTTAGGCAGTATAAAAAAATTTTCTTTTTTTTTTTTCTACAAACCAAACTTTTTGCTCAACTTGTTAGTGGTTGAACTATTTTGCCAAGATGTGCATATTTATATTCCTTTTAAATTGACTTATAATTTCAAAATCGAATTTAGCTTTAGATAGAGATTAAAAGTTCAATTTTTATATTTAAATTTTTTATTTAAAATTTTAATATCAAATTATAAATTTATGTATGAATTAAAATTATAAATTTAAATAGTTGTTTAAGATTTGAATTCAATTTTTAATGTGCAGTTCAAATATAAATTTCAAATTTAAATTTGATTTTCCAACTAATTTTAGTAATAAATTTTAACTTGAACATGAATGTCGTAGTTAATTGCATATATGAAATTGTACTATTAACTTTAATTTCAAATTTAAATTTAAATTTAAATTTTTTAAATTTTAATTATAAGTCTAAGTTATTAATTAGAACAATCAATTAAACCCATAATATTGTATTTGTTATTTTTAGCCATATAAACTAATAAAAATATTGGAGATTAACCCAAAACTGAACGGGTCGAATTTAATCAATAGTAAAGAGGCATTAGTTTGGTTATGGATAGAGAAAATAAAAATCTAACATATCCATCCTAAAAGTAGCCCGTTAATATATATATATATATATATATATATATATATATATATATATATATATATATATATATATATATATATATATATATATATATAGTTGGGCTGGAATGCTATTGATAGCACCAACCCAACTTTGCTACCCATTTTGTAGCCATTGGATCGCATTGAGATTCGTGCAGGCTCTTTAATGAAAAAAAAAAAAAAAGAAAAAGTAAAAAAAAAAAGTAAAAAGTAAAAAGTTTTTCTTTTAATTAAAGGACTTGCACGAATCTCAATGCGATCTAAGGGTTACAAAATGGGTGGCAAAGTTGGGTTGGTGCTATCAATAGCATTCCAGCCCAACTATATATATATATATATATATATATATATATATATATATATATATATATATATATATATATTATTTAATATACTAATTTAATATTTAGCATATTAAATAGTCTGGTTTAATTTTTTTATTTCAGATATGAATTTTAGTTTTTTTAAAATTTGGATTAAAATTTTTGTTATAATATTATAAATGTGATGATGGAGTCTTTCAACATTTTCGTCGAATTTTACTAATTATGCAGATTTTTTTTGCTTTATGACAAAGTTAGGATTTGGAATAATTGGATTTCAAATTTTCACCCAAACACCACTTTTAGAAAGAAAAAAAAGAAAAAAAAAAAAAAAACCCCTTTCGCGTAAAACGACTATGGTTGAGCTAGTGTTTATTCCTTTACTATTGCAAGTTGTTCTCTTGATCCTCAAAGGTATGGAATGAATATCCTCTTTTTTTTTCCACTTAGCATAGAATCTAATATTTACATCTCTACCACTACCTTTACTTTGCTTCCCAAACATGGAAGATCCAGACCTTGACCCAAGGTCTGGTCCCCGAACGTAGGATTCCCAGGCTGCGTGCTGACTGACCGATCTCTTCCTCGAGGTCCGGTCCCGAATGCAGACTTTTCAGGATCGCGGCCATGGTCCAGACTCCTCTCTAAGGTCCGATCCCCAAACCTTCCACAGGCTTTTTCACACAGAGAAGGTCCGGACCACTCCTCCTAGATTGGTCGCATCCATCAAGGTCCGGACTTCTAACCCAAGATCTGAACCCCGAGAGCTATTTGCTCATGTTTTTTTTGCCTCGAAGTGCGTGTTTTTACTCCACGAAGCTCTAATCCTCTTCTAATCATTTCAAAATGCTCATAATACATTTTACACATATAGGTAATCTCTTTTGGCTATTCCGAGATCTTTTTGAGCATATGTCATATACGGTATTTTCTCCAAAACTCATTTCTGCGTCTAATTTACGCTGAAAACACTTGAATGAGCTTGGAACTTTGCCTAAATCACATAGATGGTTTCTCTAAGCCATTTTCCACTAGACTCTGCTATTTCTCACGAGTATGGTTCACTACGAAAGGTTGACTTAATAATAAAAATAATGTGCACATTAAATAATTAAAGTAATATTGGCATGTTCGACGTTTCGCCGTCAATCGTAGTGTGTGTGACGTTTCGCCGCTATGGGTAGTGTGTGCGACGCTTTGCCGCTCTGTTACCATGAGCCAGGGGTGTGTGCGATATTTTGACTTCCGAGGCGAGGTCAGAAAAGAATAGTAACCATGAACTGTAAGCATGGATTGACTCAAGATCGAGTAGAGAATATGGTTGAGGTAAAGGAACTTTAGACTAGTTATAGGAATATAATGGGATAGTAAAATAGAAGTAGATGTGTAGTTCCTACTTGCATAGAATTCATTATCGCACTTGCATGAGGCATATCATATGATCATTATGTATATAGTATAAACGTACTTATATTCCAACATATTATTATTTATTATATGCTCTATGTAATATATTGGATTTTTATTATATATATAGATGTACATAAAGAAAGTGTGATATATTATTTTTATTAGATTTAGAGAAGTAAAAGATAATTCTGAATTAACTTGTGGTGAAATTGGAATGAAAAGGAAGGTTTAAAATTTTTTGTGAGTAACAAGACTTATATCTCAGCTAAAAATTCACCGTGGAGAAATATTATAAAATTTTGTGAAGTTGTCTGTACTATTTTTCTGAGGTCATATTCGAAGTTTTGCATTTTTTGGATACCCAAACAGTGAAAACGAAGCCTAACAACAATCTTTTAAAGATTTTAGTCGGCAGGACTTTCGATGATCAGAAGGGGGCTTCAAATTAGAAATTTAAGATAAATTACTACTATTTTGACTTTATTGGAGTATGTCCGTCAAATTTAATTGGATATTCAGAAGGGCTCCGAAAGTGAGTATCATACTAGATGTGGGTTATAATTAATTACGCGATTTTTTCAGGAACCTTTTGGCAATTGTGCCTTTTAGCGGGTGACAGCTATTAGAGGGTATTCTTCTTCTCCTCATTCTTTCTTTTGGTGCTGACAAAGAGAGGGAGAGTAAAAGAGAGTGTTGTAGAAAGAGAAAGGAAAAAAGTGTGAGAGCGAGAAAGAAAGCAATAAGAGATCAACAAACGCGCGAGGTGATGCATGGAGTCGAGCAAGAGAGCCCATGCATGTGATTTTTCGGCGCATAGACTTTAAGGTTGATTTTGATTATTTTATTATTTATTTGAATTTTTTAGACGAGATTTTTATAGTAGATTTTAAATTGGAGGATTTCTTGATGGATTTAGGATTCAAATATTATTTTTGAGCTTGATTTTAGGAGTAAAATTTTTGGGTTCACAAAGAGGGGTTTAGAGGCCGCCGTGGAGTGCATTGTCGTCCCGCCTTCTACTTTCTTCTAGCATTGTCAACCCCGTTTCGCTTCGTCGGAAAATTCTCTATTTTGCTCCTTGAGATTTCAATTCTCTTCTAATTATTGCGAAACTCTCGGAACACAATTTAGATTTGTCCATAGTCGTCTTTTGATGGTTTCTTCCTCAACTGGTTAAAGTTCAATATTCTCTTATTTCGTTTTCGCACTAAATCTACATCGAAAACACTCTGACTAGCTTGAAATATTATTTGAACCATAGGAATGGCCCCCCAAGCTATTTTTTACTAAAACTCCGCTATTTGTAAAAGTTCATATCACTATAGTTTCCTTCCATTAGGATTTCATGACTATTTTCGTCTATTTTTTTATAATTTATACTGGCAATGCTCATAAAAATATTAAAAAATATTAAAAATATATATATATATATTTTTATATATAACAAGTAAGAATAATTTAATTATTTCATCCTCTTAATTAACGCTATAATTATCTGAAAATATTTTTAAAATTTTTAGAGGGCAAAATATAAATATTTGAAAATTAAGAAAATAAAGTAAAAAAATAAATATTTACGAAGAGGGTTTTCTTCATTTTAGCCTATACTAAATGAAAATCAATCGTATCTTTTTATATGTATTCATTTCATTTTGTGTTTTTTTTTTCCTACCACTCTTTGTTTTTGTAGCTCCACCTCCTTAATCTTTCTATGAAACAACTTTAAAGAGTTTCTTCAAATGTCAAGGAACAAAAAAAACCTCCACAATACAAGTTTTCAAATTGACTCTAATATAGCAAATAATTTTTTGAATTTCATAAACAATAAAAATTAGGGTAAATTGAACACTTGGTCCTCAAACTTTGAGGTTGATGACATTTTGGTCCTCTAACTTTAATCTATTATAATTTTTAGTTCGAATTTTTAGAATTATTGTAATTAAATCCTATAATCTAATTAAGTTGACTAAATATTAATGTATCGCTATCATAAAAGTGACCTAGGAGTTTTGTGATTAATGATGCATCGATAATTAAGATGCTATATTATTTTTATATTTAGTCAACTAAATTGTACTGTGGGACTTGATTGCAATAGTTTTGAAAGTTCGAACAAAAAATTATTATATATTAAAGTTTGAGGACTAAAGTATCACTTGCCTAATAGTTTGAGAATCAAACGTGCAATTTACCCAAAGAGTGCGTTTGGTTCAGGTTATCTTGCCAAGATCACAGGTAATCCTGTCAGAATTGCTACGTTTGCTTCATCCGGTCTGTAATCAGTTTAGTAATGTAACATTATTGACGGCGCAAGATTACTCCAAAATATTACCGAAGAGGGTGTGGGTATCTTAGATTACCGATGGCGGGTAATCTCGTATATTATGTAAAATTATTTTTTTATCCTCCAACCCCCCAAATCCTATCAACAGAATAACGTAATATGATTTTTGATAATGTAATATGATTATTTATTTCTTTATAGTTTAAATTAATTTTTTATTTTATAATTTTTTTTATATATTTGTTCATTTTATTTTTATTTTTTTTTTTGTTATGATTTAGTAAATAAAAAAAATAAATATGACCACAAAAATAATTTTGAAAAAATTATACTTTGTGGAGATTTCTGAGTTTTATAAACTGAATCAAATATAATAATACTATATACGTTGTAATCTAGCATTATATTACTGTATTAAATCAAACACGGTAATACAAGATTAGTAGTAATTCCCTTCGCCCTAAAAATGAACTTAGTGATGATGCTGGCTTGCATGGATGCAAATGGGTCGGATCAGCCCATTTATGATAAGAATTGGCTCATGTTATTGGACCATTATAATGGATTGGGCCAATATTTGTTACCGGAATTATTCGGTGACGGGTTCGGGTCAACCTATGCCCGACCCAAATTTGATCCGGCCCGAATGGTTGTTTTATGATTTTTCATGCTATATCTATATAACTTCCAAATGAAAGTAAAATGTTTTGTTTGATCATACTAATTCCCATATGTTACCTATTGAGGGATGCTAGGTGTACACCCCTTTAGGGGTGTATATCCTACACGCCACCTCATTCTGGAATGGATATTATTCCACTTGTCATATCGAGTGACGAAGGGGTGTATACTTATATATACTCAAATCGAAATTTGAAAGTCTAGTTATTTTATATTTTTAGCTTTGTTTGTTTTTTTAAAAAATAATTATAATGATAAACAAAGTTAGCAGCTTACTTTCTTTCTCTATATAAAAATAATAAGAAAAAAATTTCACCACCGTCACCTCCAAAATGTGGCAAATTTTAAATTTAAAATTTTAAAATTTTAAAATTTTAAATTTTAAAATTTTATAATATTGATTTTTAAATTTTAAACATTAAATGTATTATTTTAAAATAACAAATTTTAAATTTTAAATTTTTTTATATTTAATTTAGTTGTATTTGTCCTCTAATTACTAATAGAATATGTATATTTCTTTCTTTTCGTTTTGTTGTTCTAGGCGTTCACCTACTTGGTCCCAACAAATCTGTATCACCACTTTCGCCCGTATACGACCTCGTATATTTCTTTCTTTTCGTTTTGTTGTTGTAGACGTTCACCTACTTCGTCCCAACAAATTTGTATCACCACTTTCGCCCGTATACGATCTCGTAGGACACAATCCCAATACCCGACTAAAAACTATTATTATAGACAAACACTTCCAAAGCCAAATACTTATGCCATCCATCTCGCAACGCAAGCCCGAAGCATATGCTCGAAAATTAGGTGGAATATAAGTTAAGTTGGGTGTAAACTAATATAAATAAACAATCACATTCGTACTCATAAATCATTTACGATAATATAGCTTTACAATTTATGTTATAAGACATGATTTAAAATATTCAAACTTTTTAAAAATCAAATTGCATTTTTTTTTTTTTTTTTTTACATCATTCAACTCACAATCAAAAGATTCAAAATTGATTATTTAAATAGCTGGTATGAAATACTTTCTCATTTAACAGTGTAAAATAATCTAAATTAGTTAATTTTTTTATAAAAAAATATATTTATCATTTAAATCAAGACTTGATAGATTTGATGATAATTTTTAAAAATTGTAAATTTAATTTTTAAATATTTTAAATATTTCAAGTCATGTTTAGTCATATGGACTGTTAATTTAAAAAATCCAACATCAAAAACTTATGAATAGGAAACCTCAATCATAATTATATAATGTGTTATCAAGTGTTCCTAGTGTAAGTGGCAAAGAGTTTGGTGGGTCATATTCATGACCCGAGTTCGAAGCCTAGTTGCTATTATATTGCAGCTATTTAATTACTCAAAATTTATGGATGTAAAACTCCCCATAATGCAACTTAGTTTCTTAATTTTTCACTTAAATATTTTAGTTTTTAAAATTTTCCATACATTGCAATTTTATTACTAGTTGTTAATAGAAAGTCCAATACTAGTTGTTAATAGAAAGTCCAAAAGCATAATTTTTATATACCAAACTCTTCATAAATTTGTTCAAATCCAAAAAACTGTTAAGATAATTTATTTTAGAAGAACAATGTGGAAAATGATGAATTTAAGGAAAAATTATTATTATTATGTGATAGTCGCGGCTAGAATTATACTAAAAAAATGTGTGCAAGTAAATTACTTTACTACAACAAAACTATGCTATAGCGATATTTTTAAGTATTCCTAAAATCTTAAAAAAAAAAATACTGCTGAAAAAAATATCGACACTTGTTATTAGTATCGCTATATATGCAGTCGTTAGGATGTATAGCGATATATTACTGTAATGTGTCGAAAAAATATGTCTCTATAATTTAATTTTGAATATAGATGGAATATAAATAGAACACTTATAAAAAAAAATATTATAAAAATATATCATTATAATCTAATTTTGTTGTAGTGCTTAAACAACAACAAAAAATTGACAACCTTAGAATATGTCATTAACTAGAATAATAAAATAGTATATTTTATACATCACAAGTCATTATAGCACTGCTCTGCATAAGAGTTGAGTGCTATTAGTAGTAAACGAATTCTATTGCCATTCATTTATTTTCGATGATAGAGTTTTCAATTCGACGATCGGCATCATTAAACATGATCTAGGTCACTGGAAGTATCTAAAAATTAAATTTTATTTTTTTTAATCAAAAAATTATAAAATTTATAATTTTAATGGTAGATATGAGTCTTTTACTCGTTTAACGGTGTAAAAAAAATAAATTAATTAAATTTTGCTTTTTAAAATTATTTAAAATAAGATCTATATTCTCAAACTTGATTACAAGACTCCTATCATTATTTTTAGAAGAATATTTAATTAATTCCAGCCATTCATTTTTGTGTCCACTTGATGGACAAGAAAGGAATATCGAAAAAATATAAAATTTAATTGAAAAATATTTTAAATGGTTTAGATTATATTTGACGGTGTTAATCGTCGTTTTGGAAGCTCTATCAACAAAAATAAATAAATAGTAATTGAGCCTGTTTACTACCGATAGTATTTCAACCTAGCTCTTATTTACAATCTTATGATATTTTACTTTACTAATTATTTTACCATCCTATTTAATTATAGGTTCTTCTAGTGAAACAAGCACAAAATCTTAAGGCAACAAAAGATTAGTCTAATTGTAAAATGAAAAAATATAAATAAGTTAAATAACAAGGATCCAATTGAAGTTCACCCTCAAAATGAGCTAAAATATTCATACATTCCAAATGGTGTGTATGATACACGTCTTATTCAATTCATTTAAGGGTGAAAATTTTTTTTACTAGTTATTTCGAAATAGCTAGTAAAATTCATCAAGTCCTAAAATAAGTATATTCTATAATAAATAGAATGTAAAATATACACTTTATTTGGAATATATCAAAAATATATTTCGAAATATTATTTCTATATTTTGAGGAGTGTTTAGGATTACAACTCTTATTGGATACTAATTTACAACTCTTATTGCCTCTTAGAATTTTTCTTTTTTTTTGTGCTTGTCATATTATTATTATTATTTTTTTTTAACTAAAAGAGTAAACTCTTAAGACAGTACTAGTTATTTCAGGGATAAATATAAAGTACGGAACTAGTATAAAAAAACGTTTGAGACAGTTCCAGAAATAAGAAATTTTATGTTTGGTATAAAAATGAGTAATAAGAGAAATAAAGAATTTTAATTAAGATAAATTATTTTTTTGCCCTCAAACTTTATTATGTAATAATAAGATAAGAGATGATGCCTCGGTAAACGTGAGAGGGTATTTAAGGAAAAAGTAAGAGGGTGGTTGGGAAGAGTGAGGACAGTAATTCTCATTTATTCTAGTTGTACCGAAACAAACTATATCGATTGATTCCTGGTGCGTTTGAAAAAATAAAAAAAATATCCCTTCTATTTCCGGTTCTATACCAAATCAAACCGCCCCGGATTATAGACATAAACCACTTCCTTGAATCTTTATGTAAAAGTATATGGAGACCCCTCAACTATAGATCCACTTTAAAAAATAAGCCCTTTAACTTTTTTTTTTTTTTTTTTTTTTTTTTTTTTTTTTTAATCTTTTTTTTTCATATATATATTAGATCTGGTTTGATATTGTTGCATTTTGTAGAATTACTATTACTTTCTTATGTGGAAGGATCCAATCTTTCACTCTTTTGGCAATAAAAAATATATTTAGAAGTAATTTTTTTAAAAATAAAAAAATAAAAAAAATTGACATTCAACATTTAGCTGGATTGTATAAAAAGTTAACCAACAATAACAACATTTATTAGTAATTAAGCATTACTAAGCATCATCTGATCTTACCAAGCTTCAAAAGACATTGAAAGTTATTATTATTATTATTTTTTAACAGTTATAAAAAATAATATAAATCAAAAATAGATTCAGGTTATTCTTTAATTCTTATATTTTTTATTTTTATATTCGAAAAGAGAATAATTAGATTTTTATGAGTTTTAAAATTTTACAAGATCATCTATAATATATGCCACCAATACAACTATTTAATTAGTAATTTTGCTTGAATATAATAATCAAAGGCCATATATTTATGTAGATGATATTAGAATGTTACTAGGAAAAAAATAAAAACATCAAAAATATTTCTAAAAATCTAATCTGACTAGAAATAATCACAACCAACTCAACAATCTAACTCAAAGAAGGAAAAAAAAAAAAATAAGGACATAAAGGAAAAAAAAAAAAAAAAAAAAAAAAAAAAAACCTAAAAATGCAAATTTGAAAGGCTAAACAAATAAATTGGGGACTCAAACTGGAACATAACGACAATATGGTTTAGCACATAGATCTTGAAATATTATTTTCGAAATGAAATTTCATATTAAAAACGGACATATATGCCAAAAATTATAGTCATTTAAAATAATTTCTAAATCATTCAATAAAATTTTTGGACTCACTAGAGCATATTAAAAGGTAATTAAATTATTTGTGCATTTATTTTTTTTTTTTCAAAATTATTTTTAAAAAATATGAAAGGTTTAATGACTCTGTTATCTATCTATCAAAATCACTAATAGAGAACAAAACCCCCAATCTCATTAATGAGAAAATATATTTAGATTCTATAAATTTAATTAATAAATAGCTATTAAATAAGGGTATATATAAGTAAGTATACACTCCTTTAGGATATATATCTTACACTCTATCCTATTCTGAAGTGGGATGAATTTTATTCGTCACTCGATGTAACGCGTAAAATAATATTCACTTCAGAATGGGATGGGGTGTAGGATGTACACTCCTAAAGAAGTGTACAATGGAGACGTTTTTTTTTTTTTTTTTTTTTTAATATATTAAAAAGCTGGCTGAGGACGAGCCGCTGGTGAGATTGGAGCGCAAAGGGTAAATTTGGAAACCTACATTAGAATGTTGGAAATATTTGAAAAAATAAATAAATAAATAAATAAATAAATAAATAAATAAATAAATAAATAATAGAAGTAAAGATAAAGATAATAATAAATTCTTGAGGGGCAGTATCTGTATGACTTCTCACCCCCTTTCCTACGCCTCCCGCCAGGCTGAGATCTGCAGCGCATGTTGTGGGGCCCACATGCTGGTCAGCCGTGCCGTGGCCCCCACGTGGGAGCGGGAGGCCGGAGGCACTGACACGCCCTTCCCCTTTCGAAATCTTGCGTGCTCCGGCTCTATGGCGCCATTTAGGGGGGAAATTTTTAGAGGGATACTAGAGGTGTAGACCCTTTAGGGATGTAAATACTACACCACATTTTATTTTGAGATAGATATTATTTTACTCATCACAACATCAAGTGACGAGTGAAATTCACTTCATCTCAGAATGAAATGGAGTGTAAGATATACACCTCTAAAGAAATGTATACTTATCAACCGTCCCTAGTGCAAGTGGCAAAGGGCTTGGTGGTTGATGTCCGAGACCTGGGTTCGAAGCCTAGTTGCTTCACATGTGTTCAAATAGGATATATCCCTGTTTAATCAAAAAAAAAAAGAAATGTATACTTATATATACCCAAATTTTTATTATTACACTTCAGGAATAGTGTGAATTTTATTAGTTATTTTGCAATGATTAATAAAGCACAATTCATCAATACATTATATTTTTTTTTTGAGTTAATTGTAAATTTATCGAATAACAGATATATTCCTACAAATTTCAACTTTTTTATATTTATTCATTCAACAGTCATAAGTTATTTATATATATCACTCCGATTTATTACCGTTCGTTTATTATTTATTTTTTAACCGACTATATGTAAAATGACAGTTTTGCCTTTTCAAAAATTTTCTTTCAAAAGTCTAAACTGTTAAAATAATACAAAAATATCTGAAATGGTAAAAAGATAAATTTACCTCATTAACTAACTAAGATTAAATATTTAATCTATGGTTAACTAGATTTTTCTAATAGAGATAGACGGTAGGGATATATATGAATAACGTTGGATTTTTTAAGACTAAATATAAAATTCAATTTTGTATGAATATATTCGCTATTCGATATGTTTACAAGGAGACGTATGCAATTAACCTTTATATATATATATATATATATATATATATATATATATATATATATATATATATATATATATATATATATATAGTATTGTTCAAAAGAATCAAAAAAAGAAATTAAGATTTTTTTTTTTTTTTTTTTTTTTTTTTTTTTTTTTTTTTTTGGGTGCTGTTCAGTATAACAGATAATTTTTTTACTTACTTTTATTTTTGGTCGAAATAAACTATCTCGACCAAATAATTTTAAATAAAATATTTTATCTTTTGATAAAATAGTATTATTTTAATATTTAATTTTAATTTTTATTAATATTATAAATTATATAGCCATTATATATTATTATATATTATAATAAATTATGTTTATTATTAAATTATTAATTGTACAGTACTAATACATATATTATTTGTAATTAAATATTGTAATAAATTATTTTTATAAAATTTAAGTTTAAATAGAATTTAAAAATATAAATTATTTTTATTAGATATTATAATAATTATTTTTATTAAATTATATTTTATATTAAATATAACCATTATTTCTTTTTTATTATTTTTCACTATTTTATAAATTTGAACATACACAACTTAAATTATTTATGAAATTACAAACTAAACATAATTTTAATTTTATTTTAGCGCTTTTATAGTAAATTATTTTGAAGATAAAGAAAATTATTCTAATGTTCATTATGCGCCGCACCTCTAGAACTCATTAATAAAATCTCTAAAAATTTTAAAATATTTTATCGCTTTACATTTTATAATATTTAGGGTATCTAGTAGTTAAAATTATAAAATTGTAACACTGATTTTCTATAAATTGAATCCGTGATCCTGGCAGTTCCACTAAAATTTTTTCACTCTCACCAAATGCGCTCTTGCTTCCGATTTCTTGGATTAAAAAATAATTAAAAAATTCAGATATACACATAATTATTTGAAAAATATTATATATATATCCAAATAAAGTGTACATTTTATATAAATTTTATCCATCATTTCGAAATGATAGATGAAGAAGTCTCCATTTCTATTCTGTTTTTTAAAAATCGTTGTTTTTTTATTAGTCAGTCCGTTTGGATGGCCTAACAGCGTAAAAAGATAATGACCCATTATTAAGGTTTCGAAACATTTTTGAGAAAAAAAAAAAAAAAAAACTCTGACCTGTGAAAAAAATTTTCTATTTCTACGTACTACTTCTCTTGCCCTCTTTCGCATTTCAACTCTTTTTAAAAATTTAAAATTTAAAATTTAAAATTTAAAATTTAAAATTTAAATTTAAAATTTAAAATTTAAATTTAAAATTTAAAATTAAATTTTAATTTTAATTTTAATTTTAAATTTTAAATTTTAAATAAAATTTTAAGTTTTAAATTTTATATTTGAAATTTTTTAATTTGAAATTTAAAATTTAAAATTTTGCATTCAAATTTTAAAATTTTAAAATTCAAATTTAATTTTAAAATTTAAAATTTAAAATTTAAAATTCAAATTTTAAAATTTTAAAATTCAAATTCAATTTTGAAATTTTTAAATTTAAAATTTAAATCGTAATTTTAAAATTTTAAAATTAAAAATTAAAAAAATATATTTTTAATTTTAATTTTTTGTATTGAAAGTTTAAATTTAAAACAAAGTTTTTTTTTTAAGTTCACAAATCAAACAGTAAAAACAGAGTAATATTTTTACAAAGTATTAAAATTTTCAAGATATTAAATACGTTGTAAAAAAAACTCTGTTGTATTTTTATGATTGCCAAACCGGACCTAATTATTTTTAGGATCCCAAACTCAAAAAGGTAATTTTTTTAAAATATAATGTTAACAAAAAAAATTATATTTTTATCTAAGAATAGATTATTTGTTATTTTATATGACATAATAGAATAAACTAGAGTTTATATATTTTTAAAAGTAAAAATCTAATTAGATTTGTGATTTTTTTTATTATTGAATTTGTATTAAGATCCGTACTAATATATATATATATATATATATATATATATATATATATATATATATATATATATATATATATATATATATATATATATATATATATTTAGTTTACTTTACAATAGTAGATGTCAATACAAATTTAATAATAAAAAATCACAAGCATAATTAAATTTATACTTTTAAAAGTATATTTATAAAATTGATTTAAAATTTATAAAAAATTATTGACAGATAATTTTTTTTTATTTTGGAATGATACAGAGTTAGATTTTAATTTATAGAATTGAGCTTCTATATTTTGAGCCACTTTGATTATTAGGCAAATGATATTAAAAATTTGTGAAATTTAAGTTTTAGAACTTTTAAATACTCTAAATCAAGTTTTATAGAGTCTATCGTCTATTTGAAAGTTCAAACATCAAAAACAACTTGGGAGCACGTGGCCTTCGCGGTTTTAAAAGCACACAAATCTAGCTCTCTCTCTCTCTCTCTCTCTCTCTCTCTCTCTATATATATATATATAATTGAGCTCCTATATTTTTAAAAATGCAAAGTTATTGGTATTTTTAGATTTTTAGCTATTGGATTAAAGGATGTGTGGTTAGAATGATAATGGGCCCCTTAGATTTACTGGATGGTTGGTGGAATAAAATGATCTAAGAGACAAAATTAGTCAAAGGGGTAGATCTAATAATAGAAAACTTATCTGTACCAATTACTTAGTACTAGTACAAGTATAAAATTAGACTGGAATAACATCGATAGCACCAAATCATTAATACTATTAAATTTTTAATTTTTGGATTAAAAATGTACGATTATAATGATAATGGTCTACTAAAATTTAATGGTGATTAATTGAATAGTAAAATTCTGTAGAACCAATATAATTTCAAATACATATATTTTTATTAAAAAATTAAAAATTTAATAATTATTTAATATTATCGATAATATTCTGACCGGAATATATGAACACGGTGGAGGGAATAATTTGATGGAGTTTTTTACTCCCACTCTCAAAGTACGTGACTCCGCGCGTGGCCCCTCCCTCGTGAGAGACGCGTCAGCGGTGGGGAGTGAGACCGTAACGCGTGCAGGGGCAGTGGGACACGTGTCACGATCTTAGATGGATTGTGAGGAGCCTTTAACGGTCGTCACCGCCTTCTCGTGCTTCGAGGAAGTAACCGCCCGGTCCCAGCGTACTGTCGGACCGGCCATGCGAGATATGCATGTCGTGGTTAAAAGGAAGAAAAAAAATAAGAAAAACAGATTATTTGTTATAATTATTTTTTAATATTTTATAAATTGAATTAAATAGTGATTTCAAAATATTATTGGGTAAAAATTATTAGTCAGTTCAATTTGATATTATAAATATTTAATTATTATTTTTAAATTTTATTATTTGGATAAAAAAATTTACTGATTTTATATTTTTACAAAAATAATTTTTTTAAAAAATATTTATAGATTTTATTCGAATTTTTAAAAAATTTATATATATATTTTTTTCTCTGGTTCTTTGTTCGATCAATGTTTGTTTTTCTTTTTTTCTTTTTCTTTTGTCCCTACACTTTCACGTTCCGTCATTCTCGCCCCATGTGACGTCTAAGCCGCTGCCACCCCGCTGCCATAATGAACTCCGTCGGAGCGCCCCACTTGCTTCTGCAGCGTTCGTGCCTATCTGATAGACACAACGTCATGGGTGCGGGCGTAGGCATGGGCGCTGTGAGAGTGGGAGTGGCTTCCAAGAGTGGTACTCCGGTGGGGTGTATGGCAACGACGAGAGAGCGCAGAAAAAAAATATGATAATAAAAAAAAATACAAAAAATACAAAAAATATAAAAAAATAAAAAAATATTTATTTTATAAAAAAATAGTTAAAAATATTCAGATAAGAAGCAAGAAAAAATAAAATAAAATCACATTATTAAGATGAAAATTATACTGTTTCAAAAAAAAAAATTTATACTTTTTTAATCAAAAATTATAATTATTTTTTAAAAAAATTATATTCTTTAAAATAACATTTACGTTTTCTAGAAAAAATTTACGCTATTTGACGAAAAATATATTATTTCTCGGCCTTTTTTTTTTTTTTTTCTTTGGTTTTCTCGTGTTTTTTTTCCCGCCGTTCGGAAGCAGATAACGGGCGGGAAAAATAGAGAAAAGAACAGTGACACCGGAGAAGAGGGCGTAGGAGGCAGAGGCGGCCTGCTTAGCCTCCTCCGCAAGGGAAAGGTGGGCGGGCGAGGGGTGAACGTGCGCGGGCAAGGACCCCCACCTCACCTCCGTCGCGCCAGCACGCGTCAGTGGGCGCAGAGGTGAGGCGGGAGTGTGCGTGCTCGCCCCCCGCGCGCATTAAGTTGATTAATTAGTTAATTTTTCAATTGAATACTCAAACTTTTTTATGAATGATATAAGCATCTTTGAGTTGGGAAATGCTAACATATATACACTTTTGGCTGTACGTGTAGCCCCCACCTTAGAATTTAGCGGACAACTCCCATATATATATATATATATATATATATATATATATATATATAAAAGAGAAAAATGCTAAGCGATGCCTGTACATCTCTGTTAGGATGTACATTTTATATTTTTATAATTAATAATAGGTTAAATTACAGAAAATTTTTCTGTCATATTCCGCTTTTTCACTTTACTCTCCTGTCATTAAAATGTAGACAATCTGCCCCCTCGTAATTACCGAATTGTCTTTAGGGGACAACGACGTTAACGGAAATGGTAATTCTTTTCTATTCCGAAGTTTTTTTTTTTTTTTCTTTTCTATTCCGAAGTTTTTTTTTTTTTTTTTTTTTAAGAGATATTTTCCAAGGGTATTTTGGGTATATGAAATTATATTTTTAAAAAAACTGACGGTCAACTGACGGTCAACTGACGGCGGGGGTTATTGCACAATTCGATAATTACGAGGGGGCAGATTGTCGACTTTTTAATAACAGGGGGTAAAGTGGAAAAGCGGGATATGACAGGAGGGTTTTCTGTAATTTAGCCTTAATAATATGAATTAATCAGAATATTTGAATTTAAAAAATAAATGATATTATCACTCTTTAATTTTTAGGCTATATTTTTTTTTTTTTTTTCTCTTTTCTAACTAGCACCATCCCAATCCCTCTCTCCCTCTCCTCCCGCTCCCTCTCTCTCTCTCTATCTTTCTCGCTTCGACGATCTACGACGCCTTCGCGAATGCGACGCTCCCAATCAGGCCACGGTCCTCTCTGTCGGCGACGAGTTTTCTGTGCATACTTCAATCCGGCCCTCGCCCCCTTTCTCTCTCTCTGTTGCTTCGAGGATCTACGACGCTTCGCGAGGGCGACGCCCCTGATCAGGTCACTGTCCCTTACGTCGACGACAAATTCTGTGCATTCTTCAATCCCCTAACAAGAGTGTACATTTACATTTCAATCCCTTCATTTCATTCTCTTCTTTTTTCCAATTTCTAGAGGATGGTGTACCGATAGTTTTTGTACATCTTGTACCGGTACACTAGTATTACATTGTGTACTAGTACATGATGTACCGGTACACTATCCTGAGGAATACCTTGTATCGGTACACTAGTATTACATTATGTACCGATATTTGATGTTACATTGTGTACCGGTACATAATGTTTCGGTACACATTGTAATACTAAATTTTTTCTATATATATATATATATATATATATATATATATATATATATATATATATATATATATATATATATGCCCGCGCCTCCTTCCGCAGTGCCCGCGCTTGTGATATTATGCCCATCAAATACATGTGGGTGCAGACGTGCACATAGGCGTGGGCATGGACGCGGACGCAGCAGGAGCGAGCATAGCGTCGAGAGGCGACGCTTCGGTGGAATCCATAGTGGCGGCTTAGATGTCGCATGGGACTAGGGCGGCAAGGCGTGAGAACAAGACGACGAGCTCGGAAAAAGAGAAAACGATGAAGATGAATTTCAAGCAGCGAAAACAGAATGAGAGAAAAAAAAAAGAGAAACAGAAATACAAATATTTTGATCAGTTTTTTAAAAATTCAAACCGAATCTACAAAAATAAAAAAGACAGTCCAGTTTTGCTAAAATACAAAATCGATAAACTTTTTAAGCAAATTGGCCAAATAATCTAAATATATATTATATTATTATTTTAGTATCATATTTATTTGTAAAATACTAAGTTTAGACCAAATTAAGTAATATAAGGTTTTAAGTTTCACTTTATATAAGATTAATTTGTATTAATAAAAAATAAAACCTACCAAGTTTATTTTAAATTGTTGGATTTTAATATAATTCAATCAAATTAAAATCCGTCCGATGTTCCTAATATTTTAATATAATTCAATCAATCAAATTTAATACAGGTGGTTTAATTGGTTTTAAAAATAATAATAATAATAATAATAATAATAATAATAATAATAATAATATATACCCCATATGTGGGGATTTTTTAAAAATAACCCTATGAAATATTGATTTTTGCAAAATAACCTCGGCCAAATTATATTTGCAAATCTAACCCTCTTTTTGCCACCTCGGCGCCACGCAGGCGTGCCAGTGTGAAGGCGCTGAAGCGGTCAGCGCCTTCACAATATTCCTATGAAGGCGCTGAACCGCTCAGCGCCTTCATGCCTTGTGTTGAAGGCGCTGAATGGTTCAGCGCCTTCATAGGAATATTGTGAAGGCGCTGATCCCTTCAGCGCCTTCATGATATTATGCTGAAGGCGCTAGTGCATTCAGCGCCTTCAGCATACACTACAACCGCGGCCAGGACTTAGTCATTTTTTGTGGAAAAATAGCTAAGTCCTCAGTGTGAGCCAAAAGTGACTTCTCTGTAAAGGCGCTGAGCGAATCAGCGCCTTTAGTGATTTACACTGAAGGCGCTGAGTCGCTCAGCGCCTTTAACTTATTGTTAAAGGCGCTGAGCAATTCAGCGCCTTTAACTTATTGTTAAAGGCGCTTACCGCGTCAGCGCCTTCTTCACCACCATAACCCCCGCACGGGCAACAGTGCGCCCTCATTCATCTTCTCCGCCTTCTTCCCACACGAGCCCCGCACCGCACCACATTCTTCCCTTACAGAGCTAGCTTGCTCCGAGCAGATCGCCGTCGCCGTCGCCGTCGCAGTGAGGTCGCCGTCGCCGTCACAGCTAGCTTGCTCGAGCACAGTGAGGTCGCCGTCGCAGTGTCGATCTCCTCTCGCCGTTGCCGTCGCCGTCGCCGTCGCCTTCGCCGTCGCCGTCTCTCTCGCGCTCTCAAAATCACTGTGAGCTCACTCCCTCTCTCTTCTCTCTCTTTCTCTTTCTCTCTCTCACTCTGTGAGAGAGTGGTCTCTCACAGTGAAGACTTCACTGTGAGAGATCTCACAGTGAAGTCTTCACTGTGAGAGACTCTCTCACAGTGAAGAGTCTTCACTGTGAGAGCTCACAGTGAAGATACTTCACTGTGAGAGATCGAGCTCACAGTGAAGTCTTCACTGTGAGAGACTCTCTCTAGTTGGTAATTAAAAAAAAAAAAAAAAAAATTTTGGTAGTCTCACAATTTGGTAATTAAAAAAAAATCACTCTCTATGTACACCTATGCACGATACAGCTAAAAAAAAAAAAAAAAAAAAAAAAAAAAAAGCTGATTAGGTAGTCTCTCACAGTGAAGCTCTCTCACTGTGAGAGCTTCACTGTGTAGCTAGTCTCTCACAATCAAAAAAAAAAAACTCCTTGCACAATCAAAAAAAAAAAAAAAAAAAAAAAAACAGAGTGATCTCTCTTTCTCTCTCTCACTGTGAGAGAGCTTCAATGTGACAGAGTGATCTCTCACAGTGAGAGCTTCACCGTCACAGCGAGCGATCCCCTCACTGTGAGATCGCTCAAAGTGAGAGGTTTCACTGTCGGTCTCCGACTGTAAAGTTAAAAGTAGTATTTTGAAGTGGTTAAATTTTGTTTTGTAGTTGAAATGGCTAATCCTCGCATGCCCATAAGTGTTCATTGGGATGGACAGTTAGTTATCGATGGGAATGGTCCACGATATATCGGCGGTCAAAAGAAGCTAATCGGGATACCGACTGATTGTACATATAGTAGGTTTGAGAGAAAATGTATCGTTTAGTAAATTGTACAAGCGAACAATTTCGTCTAAAATTTACTATTGGTTGTCCCACGATCGGTGGTGGATTGTTAGCTCACGAAGTACTAGATGATGAATCATTGGAGGGAATGATAGGATTAGGTCTACATCATGGTGTTGTGACGGTATATATTGAGAAAGAGTTACAACCGTCGGCTAATTTTGAACCGCAAGGATATTACACCCAAATGCTCCACAATTATATTGATTTGAATTCAAATTAAGATTTCAAATTCATATTAACAAACTATTTACACTCTTTCAGGTGCCACGATCTCCATCTCCGACCATTCAGGCACCGATGACAGGACCTTCGACGTCAGCTTCGCTCCCGCCGCCAGTCCCACGGACATCATTTTCATCGACATATTCACGCCGTCGTCCAAGGTCATCATCGCCACACGAGATCGAGCATATAGCGTCACAGGATGAGGGTGGTATCATCGAGGAGCTCGATCAGTCGGCAGCAGTCGAGCTTCTCGATGATATACCTATCATCGACCTTGCTGTTCCACGTGGGCGAGGGCGAGGGCGAGGGCGAGGGCGTGGACGTGGGCGTGGGCGAGGACGTCGAGGTCGAGGACGTGCTCAAAATTGAGCTTTTGAGCTCAATTTTTGTAAATTTTATTCTTTCATGTTACTCAACTCGATTCTGTGAATGAAATGATTGCTGGTTGATTGATCAATGTTATTTGTTGGTGTTTGTGAATGTATTTTGTCAATGCATGAACTTATTGTACAATTTTGGGATTTTTTTAATGTGCTGTTAAGTGTTGGGTGTGAGCCCAGCTAAAGGCGCTGAGCCACTCAGCGCCTTTAGTGTTCTGCACTAGAGGCGCTGAGCGACTCAGCGCCTTCATTGTAAATAACTAAAGGCGCTGATCCGCTCAGCGCCTTTAGTGTATATCACTAAAGGCGCTGATCCGATCAGCGCCTTTAGTGTAAATCACTAAAGGCGCTGATTCGCTCAGCGCCTTTACAGAGAAGTCACTTTTGGCTCACACTGAGGACTTAGCCATTTTTCCACCAAAAATGACTAAGTCCTGGCCGCGGTTGTAGTGTATGCTGAAGGCGCTGAATGCACTAGCGCCTTCAGCATAATATCATGAAGGCGCTGAAGGGGTCAGCGCCTTCACAATATTCCTATGAAGGCGCTGAACCATTCAGCGCCTTCAACACAAGGCATGAAGGCGCTGAGCGGTTCAGCGCCTTCATAGGAATATTGTGAAGGCGCTGACCGCTTCAGCGTCTTCACGCTGGCACGCCTGCGTGGCGCCGAGGTGGCAAAAAGAGGGTTAGATTTGCAAATATAATTTGGCCGAGGTTATTTTGCAAAAATCAATATTTCATAGGGTTATTTTTAAAAAATCCCCCCATATGTTCCTAATATTTTTTTTTTCACTTTAGCCCTTAAATATTTTTGTCTACTATGTCTCTACTATTTATATTTTATTTTAGGTAGATTCCGACTAACTAAATTATTATTTATTTTGATAAAATAGATTACGCCAACTCTGTTCGAGTAAAATTTAAAATTCATATTTATTATTATTTATTAATTTTAATTAATTAATTAATTAATTTTTTTTTTTTGGCGTGAAAAAAAAAGTTTCTTACGTCAAACAGAAAATTCTTAGACCGTTTTAACGAAAGAACATGGTCCGTATCCTTCTCCTCGCTTCTATATATGCTTATTTTTTTATTCTTATAGTAAAATGTCAACTGATTTTAAAAAAAAAAAACAATATGTTTTATATTTTTATCCAATATTTATTATTTTTTATATTTTTTACTAGATGTTTAGAAAACTTCTGTTAATCATCGTCACTACCGTACCTTCCGATGGTATTCTCAGTTAATCCCGGTAACATCTTGGAGTAGTGTTTTTAATTAATCCCGCACGTAAAAACGGAGTAGTGTTTTCAATTAATCCCGCATGTAAAAACGGAAAAACACCTTAGAATCGATCAAATATTTTAGATTATTAGCGTTTATTTATAAATCCAATTTATTTTTATCACTAAATTAATTAGATAAAAATCACAATCAAATTTTGTGTATATCATTTCCTAACAATCTAAGATGTAAATTCCAATTGAATGTGGTTAAAATTCTAACGAATGCTAATTCATCTTAAAATTATATACTGCATATAATTTTGTCAGATAACTTGATTGTTTGTTTGACGTCATAGCTTAAATATTTTGAGTTTAGTATTTTAAATTTTAATTGCATATCTTTATAGTTTAAATTATACATCTTTAATTATATATAATTTATGGTGTACTGCAGAATGTTACTATTTAAAATCTCTTTTTGTTTAAATTTTTAAAAAAATTATTGTTTTTACTATTGTATAATTATTTTCTATTTATTGTTTTTACTATAGTAATTTGAAAAAAATATACCGTTTTTTTGCAATAGAATTATTTTTGCTACAGTAATTTTTTTAAAAACACTTTATTGTTTATACGACAATAAATTTCTTTTCTCAAATTTTTTTTCTGTAGTACTATTTTTTTTGCTACTGTAAATAATAATAATAATAATAATAATAATAATTGCTACAGTAAAAAATATTGTTTTTGCAACCGAACAATATCCTTTTTTGCTAAAAAAAAGTTGCTACAATAAAAAAAAAAAACAGTCACTGTTTTTTTTTTTTTTTTTTTTTTTTTGAGAAAAGAGTTTTTATTGTAGTCTAAAAAAAATTTAGTTATACCGGGGATAGGTATAAGTTATGATATTAGCAGGAACTAATGTTAATTTATGTTTGGATGGATATAAGAGTTATACCGGGTATAAAAAAAATTGTGTTTGGTAAATTAAAGAGGAATAAAAAGAATAGAAGAAATTAAATTTTTATAAACTAATGAAATAAATTTTAAATTTTATAAATTTAAATAACTTATAATTTAAAATAAAATTAATTATTTAAAAAAAAAAAAAAAAAAAAACTGCAGGTGGAAGTTGTTCCACCTGCTGCTTGGAACAGTTGTTCCCCGTTAATCCTGGGATTAGGTGGAACAGCTGTTCCAAACAGCTTTTTATTGTTTGGGTACAAAGAGGGATATCCCCTTATCCCTCCCTAGTTCTTGTACCCAAACGGAGTATACTTAGTTTTTAAGGGATGAGAGCAAAATTAATTTTTTTATATAATTATTACTTTACTTTATTTTATATTATTTTTTGCGGCATATGTATATATTTTTTTGATTACATTTATATTTAAAAATATTTAATTCAAATTGAATATTTAATTATTTGGATTATCTGTTTGCTGCTGAATCAACTTTAATAATTTTTTTAAAAAAAAACTTAAAGACTCAAAATATTATAATTGATTATGGTAAAAGTTTTAAACAATATTTTGTTTTTCTAAAGAGATTTATTGAATCTTTTTTATAACTCATTCTTACTATTTTTAATTCACTCAATTAGATTATCTAAAATGATCTTTTGAAGGTTTTTTCTAAATCTGTTGTTATCTCTATTACTGAATTTGAATCTTTTATATTCTTCGAGAAAATTAAATTTCAGTAAATTTAGAACTTAGTTGCCATTAAACCTATAGAAAATACCTTACTGCATAGATTTATGGTAATTCTAGGTGCTGTTAGATTTACCATTACTGATTTTAATAATTTTAGAATGGTAGACAATATTTCTATAAACGGTTTGATCTACAAATTTTAAAATTTTGTACAAGAAATTTATAGAAATAATTCAAACTTAGATGATACCTATCAAACTATCTGCCTACTGGACAAATTATATTTTTCCTAATCTAGATTTGCCCATAAGCCTAGATGAATCCAGGAAACTCTTATACTTAGATTTGTACTCCCTTCAATTAGAGTAGAAGACAAATGCCGTTTTTAGAGAGATTGGACCGAACCTTATTAGATATAGTTGATGTCATGATTTTAAATTCTGGTGTATCTCAGCATATGTGGGGGGAGGCTTTTTTATCAGCTTGATATATTTGAGTATTTTGATTGTTCACCCGTTTCTACTTTATTTTGTTCCTCGTAATCCTAATATGATTCATTAGAGTGCTCTAAAGAGAATATTTCGTACTCTTATACTCTCAGATTTATTGGCTATCCTGTTGTAATTGAGAGATACAATAATGCTAATTGAATTTCTAATTCTTTGGATTTTAATTTCACTTCTGATTATGTCTTTAATCTTGGTGGTAGGGCAGTTTCTTGGCAATCCACCAAACAGACTATAATAGCCAGAAACACTATAGAGACTGAGTTGGTTGCCCTTAACATTACTTGTTTTGAAGCCGAATGGCTCAAGAATCTATTATCATCTATTTCTTTGATTTCCACTCCTATTTAATCTATTTCTATTCGGTGCAATTCTCGAGTTGTAATTGTTTTTTATAAAATGAAATTGGTGAATTACAAAGATAATAGATATATTAAATTAAGACAAAAGTATGTTAGATGATTAATTTCTTATGATTTTATTTTTTTTAGTTTTATTAGATTTGAGCAGAATCTTGTAGATTTCTTGACGAAAGACATGAATAGGACTAAGGTTGTGAAATCATCGAGGAGAATGGAGTTTTGCCGATAAAGGGCCTTCCTGCGGTGTGAACCAATCTTTATGATAGAAGATCTCTTAAAAAATATTCAATGTGGTAAAAACAAGCTGTCAGATTGGTCAAAGAGCACTTTATACAGTTTCATAGAGGAGTTTTAGCTTCAATGCCATCCCTATGATCAGTAGTGCTATGTGTAGTAGTTGAGATTGAGTTTATAACTCTTAATGGGATTCAAGACGGTAAATTTTGCGAAATGTGACTCTACACACATCAGTGGAGAAGACCACTTATATGAGAGTATCCATATATGGCCGTGACTATGAGATATTGGGTTATTCATAGAAACTCTTATGAAAAACTAAAATACTATGTATGACCATTAATACAAAGACTCGTGACGAAAAATTTTGTACTGTGTGTGTGGTATCTCAAGTCAGGATCAAAGAAAACGTAGTTCAAGACCTGATTCATTTTGATTCTTTCTGATAGAAGTTATTTATATTAAGTGGGTTAAGTCTTTTAAAGACACCTCACCTATTATATAGTAAAAGCACCCAGCAATTTTTTAATTTTAATTTTGATTTAATTTTTTTTTTGAAATTTTAAATTTTGTGAGGAATTATTAGAATAAAATTCAAAATTCTTATTTATTCTTATTTATTTATTTATTTTATTATTTTTATTCTTCCGTTTCGTTTCTTGCTCCTAAAAACGTGTTTAACGAACATGGTTCCGTGTCCTTCTTCTCATCTCTATATTCAATTATTTTTCTATTCTTATAGTGAAAAGTCACCTGATTTTTTTTAAAAAAAACAATATGCTTTATTTTCTATTTATTTTTCTCGAAAAATTTCGATCGTATTTTAGAATGGTGCTTTCGGTTAATCCCGCACGCAAGAACGAGAATATATCTTAGGGCAGTGCTACGCACGCTTCAGAATCAATACAAGATTTTAGATTATTAGCGTTTATTTGTAAGTCCAATTTATTTTTATCACTAAATTAATTAGATAAATAATTACAATCAAATTTCGTATATATTTTTTCCTAACAAATTCCAGTAAAACTCTCATTATTTGTATAGATCTCGATCATAGTCTAATAGCTCTTAATCAATGTCTGTATGATTTTTTAAAGTTTTTGAAATAATTTGGTACTACATTCGATTCGACACAAAAAAGGAAAATGCTAAGTGTATACTTCATTTGGAGTGTATATTTTACATTTTATTCATCTAAGGGTGGGATGAATTTTATCCATTACTTCGAAATGATGGATGTAGAAACCTCCACCCTTGGATGGGTAGGATGTAGAATGTACACTCACTTTTGGTAAATACTAAGGCAATGTTTGGTTCGAGGATAAATTTCTGAGGTATAAATTTTTTTATACCTGGGATAGCTTGCTATTTCGGGATAAAGAAGTATAAAAGTTAAATTGCGTTTGGTTGAAAAGTTGGTATTCTCTGGAATAGCTAAAATTATGTTTGGTTAAAATTATGGAATAGTGGAGGATAGTGAAAAAAGAAGGTATATATTTTTTCAAAATGCCAACTTTGCCCTTGTCTTTTTGTATAGAAAAATTAATTTTAAAAAATTATATTTAATTTGAAACAATTTAATTATAAGTAACAAATTATATCTTACATTAAAAAATAATAATTATTTTTTTATAGTATATTTTAGTAAATGCAAAATTCAAATTTTAGATAGTTATAGATTGAAAAATAGTTCAAATTTTAGATAGTTATAGATTGAAAAATAGTTATCCCCTTCAAATTTTAGATAGTCAAATTTTAAATAGTAAATGCAAAATTTATTTTAGATAGTTATAAATTTTAGATAGTATATTTTAGTAAATGCAAAATTCCCATCCCCATCCCTATTCCACTATTCCAAGCATCCCATGGAATTAATCTTAACGGGTTATCCTAGGATAACCCGTTAAGAAGGGGATAAATTTTTTTTTTATCCCCTGTCTTTTTTCAATGATGTTTGGCAAAAATAGGGGGATAAAGGGGGTTATTCCTCCTTTATCCCCCAACCAAACACTGCCTAAATGTACACCTCATTTGGGATGTATATTTTACATCTTACCTATTCAAGGATGGAGTGAATTTCATCCATCACTTCGAAATGATGGGTGAACAAGTTTTCACCCTTGGATAGATAGGATGTAGGATGTACATATATTTTTTTAGATGTACATGTAGTATTGCTCGTAAAAAAATAAATAAATATTTGAAATAGTGCAAGTAATTATAAAAACTAAGAATTGTAAAAAAACAAAAAAAAATTAGGAATCAAAATAAAAATTTAGGTAAAGGTTGGAAATAATTGGTGGTGCAATTAACCACCACCACCCCCCCCCCCCCCCTACAGGCCGTTCCAACCACTTAACCACTAAATTTGTTTAGACTCAAATGAATCATTTATCCCTCTTCTCAAAGAAAACGAATCATTTATTATTGAATCCGATCACTTATTACTAAATTAGTATGACCTGGTTCAATAAATATAATATACTATTATCAAAAGTGAACCTGCTCCATTAGTTTGATATTAATTAATAAAGAGATTTATTGACTTAGTCCTGCTTTACCAGCTCAATTTGGTGAGTACCAAAACCCCCGGGCAGCGTTTGATTCGGAAAAAAAAAGTTTAGGTTAAGATTTTGTTCTAGTTTTGTTCTTAGTTTGTTTGGATTTGGTATAGAACCTGGAATAAGAGGGATATTTCTTTTATTCTTCCAAACGCATCAGAAATTAATCAGTATAGTTTGTTACAGTACAACTAGAATAAGTGCGAATTACTATTCTCACTCTTTCCAACATCTCTTACCTCATTATTACATAATAAAGTTTGAGTGCAAAAAAGTAATTTATTCTAATTAAAACTCTTTATTCCTCTTATTCCTCATTCTCATACTAAACACAAAATCTCTTATCCCTAGAACAATTTCAAACGCTTTTTTATACTAGTTCCGTATTTTATATCTATATCTAGAATAGCTAGTTCTGTCTTATTCCGTTACCAAACGGGCCCATTTATGTGTTTGATTATGAATAAAAAACAGTAATTCTCGTCTTTATAGAATAAATTACTGTTTCAATTTTTTTTTTTTTGGAATAAATTTATTTTTACTTGAAAATAAATTTAATTAAAATAAATATAATATTAATTATTCTATAATTCTTTAATTAATTTAATATTTTGACTAATCTAATTATTTTATTAACTAATTATCTAACTATTAGATAACTAACTAATTAATTTATTAAATTATTTTTAATTAATTACATTATTTATTAACACTACTTATTATTGTTAATTAATTTTTCAATCAATTAGGGTTATCTAGCCATAGTTAATTAAATAAGTTAAATTATTATTTAATTAATAATTTTATATTAATTAATTAAATAAAATATTATTATTTTAAAATTATAATTATTTTTATTCTCAGTAACTTAATCTAACTATTCAAGCGTTATTTTTTTTATTTTCAAAAATAATTTAATTTTTATTCAAATGCAAAATTAATCTTGTTCCTACTTGTTCATAAATTTATATTAGTAAATAAATTTTTAATAGTACTTTCCAAACAAAAGGACACAAACCATATGAATTTTGGTCAGATTATATATAATTACTCAAAATCTTAAAATTAAATTTAAATAAATAAATAATTTAATTGTTTCAATCCATATTAACTTTGGCCCAATTATTTTATTATTCAAAGATTAAAAATGAATCTAAACAATTAATTAATTAATAAATTTTCCTAAGGTACTTTAAAATTCAGAGATGGTGTTAGAAAATTTTAAAAGAATAAAAAGGTTGTTTTCTATTATAAAATAGCCCTTGTTTCTAAAGAATAATACTTGAAAAAAAAAACAAAAACAAAAAAATTACAACCCATATAGTAAATTTTAATTAACATTTCAAATGTTGTTGATACAACTTTTTGGAGTTTCTATTTAATTATCCAAAAAAATAAAAAATAATTAGTGAATAAGTTATTACTCTGGTATGAATGAAATTTACATTACACATCCAATTTTTGGATAAACACATACACCCCAAAAAGGATGTATGATGCACATCTCATCCATTCAAAAATAAGGTGTACTCCACTGACCACTTCAAAATGATCAGTAAAATTCATCCATCGCAAGATGAGTGAAATATAAAATATATATCTTTTTGAAGTGTACATAAAGTATTTTTGTTTTTGGATGTATGAGTAGTATTATTGCTCTTACAAAATTGCTCAAAATTATGAAAATGGATTACTTTCAAACTTATCCTTCCAAAATTTTAAAATATCAGATATATCCTTCCAAAATTGGAAATATTACTAATATGCTTCTAAACATACAAATGTATTCCCAATGTCTTTCTAAATATGTAAGGCGCTATGCTGGAATACTATCTGTAGTAAACTGTATGCTTGATTTTCTATTGATTTATTTTTAATAATAAAACTTTTAAATAGATGATTTATATCGTTAAATACGATCTAAATTATTTAAACTAATATATCTATCGAATCTATTTAAGCAAGTTTGGTCTAAGTAGTTGATATAATGTACCGGTATTTAAAAAAAAAACAAATTATATATATATATATATATATATATATATATATATATATATATATATATATATATATATATATAGGTCAGATCTGGATTTGAAAATTTAAATTATTAATATACTCATCGGATCTATTTGAGCGGATTTGGATAGTAACTAGCTATCCATATACTATTCGCTTAAAATTAGGTAAGGGTAGAGTACGGATCCGATCTAGATCGAATGCGGGTGTTCTTATGAATATAATTTTTATAAACTTTATTAAACACTTTACATATAAAATACAAATCTTTCCCTACAAAAAATTTGCTTTCTAATGAGTTGCATTTAGTTTAATAAAATTCAAAAAAAATCTATACAAAATAGGCATGTACTTTTTATGAAAAAAGAGATATAAAAAAGTTATCATATTCGACCGGATATAATCATCGAGTATCTCATCATATTTGGATCCGGATCTAAATTTAAATTTAAAAATTATTTCGAACCTATTCATGAAAAGATCATATTCGAATTGAATCCAAGTGGAGTTTTAAAATAAAGTATCTGAATCTATATTCGAAGTATTTTAGAAGCAGATTATTTTAACCTTTGATTTTATTTAGGCTAAATTATAGAAAATATTTTTGTAATATTTCGTTTTTTCGTTTTGCCTCCATTTTTTAAAAGTCTATATTTTATCCCATCGTAATTATCGAAATATGCATTTACCCCGCCGTCACCATTCCGTAATTGAACCGTAAATTTTTTAAAAAATATTATTAGATATATTCAAAATATTTTTCAAGAATGGCGAGAAATAAACTAAAACTCATTCTCTCTCCAATATAAGATAAGAATATTTTCGTAAATTTACCTCCTCCGTTAACGGTAAAGATAATTCGGTAATTACGAGGGGGCAAAATATAGGTCTTTAAAAGACAGAAAATAAAATTAAAAAAAAGGGGATGTTACATAAGAGTTTTTTAATCTTTTATTTATTAATCAATATGGGTCCAAGGGTAAGATGGTAAAATCAAGAACAAAAGAGAAATAGAAAAGGAAAAGAACAGGCGGGTCAGAGCGGCCGCTCTCTCTCTCTGTCTGTCTGTCTCGTGGGGCGCGTGACTTTCGCGTCACGCCTGCCGACAGCCAATCCGCCTTGCGCGCCCCCACGCCGACCACCCGCAGCGCCTTTTGATACAGCAGCAGGCAGCGCAGCGGTTTCATTTTTCGGTTTGACCGCACCCGCCCGCTCGCTGTTTCTTGATTTCTTCTCCTCCTGGGATGTTAATGTTATGAAATACCTTAAATTTTATTCGAATTCGAATTCAAACAAAATAAATTTATTCGATATTAAATAGATATAAATTTGGATATGAATATAAAAAATAAAAATTCATCGAATTTAAATTTAAATTTGAATATGAATTTTAATTGTATCCGATCCGAATCCGTATCCGACTCGAATCCGAATTAATTTTATATTATATAATATATGTATATATAAATATTTGATATTATATTTAAATTTATATTTTAAAATTTTAAATTTAATATAATATATTTTGAATTATTGTAAAGAAAAAAATAAAATTAATTATTTCGGATTTGAATTTTCGAATTCGAATTCAGATTTTAAATTTTTGATTAAGTTCGGACTTAGATATAAATTTTTGATTAAGGTCAAATTCTGATTCGGATTCAAATTTGATAGTCGAATTCTGATTCAAGTTCAAATTTTTAAAAATTCATTTCGAATTCGACCCGTTCACATCTCTATGCTCCCTCCTCCTCCCCCGCCCAGGCGGCGTCGGGCAACCGCGAATTCCAACCAAAATAAAAATAAAAAAAAAATAAATTTCTGCATTTATGCTAATATGTCAAAAAAAAAAAAAAAAAAAAAAAGCATACGCTACATTTATAAATTTCTATTTTAGCCACGTAACTTAATTATAAAATTTTTCACTCGTTTGACTTTTTTTTTTTTTTTTTTGATTAATTTTATTAATTACCCAATAAATTTATTAAAAAAAATTATAAATTTTTATCAAAATGTTAAAAATTTATAAATACGAATAATTTAATGATTTTATTTCATCTCTATATAATATTTATTATTTTATAATTTAAACCTTATATTTTTGTATTTATTACAAAAAAAAATAAATATTAGTGATACACTCAAAAAAAAAAAACGAATCTTACAGCGGATATTTTAATATTTAATAAAAACAATAAAATATAAAAAAATTTATTAATTTTTAGATAAAATGAATATAAAATTTTTTTTTTCTAAATATACAAATAGCATAAATATATTTTTTTATAAAATTATAAATTTACATATTTATTTTCTCCAAGTTTTAAAATATAAGTAATGTTATTCGTACATTCAAAATAGGATATACCATATACACTCTATTTATTCTGAAATAGAGGCTTCTTCTGATCATTTCGAAGTGACAAGTAAAATTTATTTTACTCCAAAATTGATGAAATATAAGATATACATTGGATTTTGAATGTATAAAAAATAATTTTTTAAAATATAATAAATATTTTACTAACTTTATATTTTTCAGATATACTCTTGACCGTAATTTTATCTTAAAAGGCTATTTTATTTTTATTAATTTTATCGCACTTACAAAATAAACGACCAATTATATTTTGAAAAAAACAAAATAAAATAGATCAAACAACCTTTATTTATTAACGAAAATTAATTATTTCTAATTATGATAAGGACATAATAACCATTATACAAAATTAGGTATTGATATTGTCGAGTTTCTTTTAATATTATCAAAACAGGTGAATCATTTTTAATTATAATTTATTTTTCTTATTTTAATAATATTAAAATAACTACGTTATTATAATATTAATATAATATTAAGCGTGCGTTTAGCACCGATTTAACTTAAAATTATTTATTTCAAAAATAGATATAAATTCAGAAATAAGTACGAATAAAATTACTTTTATATGAAACTTAGATTATTTTTGAAAAAAAAAATAACGTTTGTATAGTTAGATTAGAATAGTGAGAATAAAATAATTATATTTTTAAAATAATAATATTTTATAACTTTAATTTCTAGAGCTTTTAAATACTCTAGATCAAATTTTACAAAGTTAATTGTCCATTCGGAAGTCCCAACATCGAAAATAACTTTGGAGTACGGAAGGCTTCGTGCTTTTACAAGCACACAATCCTAACTTTCTATATATATATATATATATATATATATACTAACTTTCTATATATATATATATATATATATATATATATATATATATATATATATATATATATATAGTCCGGCTAGTATATTAATAATAGTACGAAGTTATTAGTACTATTAAGTTTCTACCCTTAGATCAACCCCTTGAATCATTTTCACCCGTTAGATTTTACTATTTTCCCAACCACCTATTAAACCCAAGGGGCCCACTATTATCTCAACCACACATTTTTTAATCTAAGAATTAAAAACTTAATAGCACCAATCACTTGGTACTATTAATAGTATTAGAGCCTAGCTCTCTCTCTCTCTCTCTCTCTCTCTCTCTCTCTCTCTCTCTCTCTCTCTATATATATATATATATATATATATATATATATATATATATATATATATGGCTTATATACTTTCAAAAACACAAGCCTAATTATGCTTGTAAATTTTTTATCATTAAATTTGCATTGAGATCTATGCTATTGTAAAGTCAATTAAAGAGAGAAAGAAAAATTAAATAGTACAAATATTAATACAAATCTAATGATAAAAAATTCACAAACATATTTAGGCTTGTGTTTTTGAAAGTATATAAGCCCTACTCTCTCTCTCTCTCTCTCTATATATATATAGAGAGAGAGAGAGAGAGAGAGAGCTAGGATTGTGTGCTTTTAAAAGCACGGAGGCTCCCGTGCTCCCAAGTTGTTTTCGATGTTAGAACTTCCGAATAGACAATTAGCTCTGTAAAACTTGATCTAGAGTATTTAAAAGCTTTAGAAATTAAATTTCACAAATTTTCAATATTATTTGCCTAGTGATCAAATTGCCTCAAAATCAATAATTTTAATGATCGTGGTGAGCCGTTTACAAGTTTAACGGTGTAGAAATATCTAAATCACATAAAATTTTGATAGAAAATTCTTTATACTATATAGACGAAGATCAATATCTTTGATCTAAAATTTTAGTATCATATCATTACATTTTGTGAGATTTTTATTTTCAGTCGTTGATTTTGAGCCATTTCGATCACTAGATAAATGATATCGAAAAATCACAAAATTTATTTTCTAAATTTTTTAAATATTCTAAATCAAGTCTAACGGAGCCGATCGTCCATTCGGAAGTCCCAACATTAAGAATAACTTGGAAGCACGGAGGGCTCCGTGCTTCTAAAAGCACACAAGTCATACTCTCTCTCCATCTCTCTCTCTCTCTTTCTTTCCCTCATGCATAGGAGCTTATATATATATATAGTTCGACTACTATACTTTTATGAGTAAAATCCCTTCGTACTCATAAGCTTTTGGCCATTGGATGAAGGAATGTGTGGTTAGGATTGTAGTGGTTCTCTAAAATTTATACTATTTTACCAACAACCCACTAAACCCTAGGGGGGCCACTATCATCCTAACCGCACATCCCTTCATCAAATAGCGAAAAGGTTATGAGTACAAAGAGGTTTATACTCATAAGAGTATAGTAGCCCTACGATATATATATATATATATATATATATATATATATATATATATAATTGAGCTCCTATATTTTTAAAAGTCTCAAGTCATTGGTGCTTATAGGTTTTTAGCACTTGGATGAAAAGATGTGTGGTTAAGATAATAGTGGGCCCATTGAGTTAAGTAGGTGGTTGATGGAATATGCTTGTACAAGTACCAAATAATTGATGCTTGTAAGTTTTCTATCATTAGATATACCCCTTTGACTAATTTCATCTCATAAATCATTTTATTCCACCAACCAATCACTTAATCGAGGAGGCTCATTATCATTCTAACCATGCATCTTAGAAGCTAAAACCAACAAGCATCAATGACTTGGTACTTTTAAAAATATAGGAGTTCAATTATATATATAGCTAGGCTGGAATACTATTAATAGTACAAAGTCATTTGTGCTATTAAGTTTTTAACCATTGGATTAAAAAATATGTGGTTGAGATGATAGTGGGCCCATTGGGTTTAATAGGTGGTTGGAAAATAATAAAATCTAACGGATGAAAATAATCAAAGGGGTTGATCTAAGGATAGAAAACTTGATAGCATCAATAACTTAGTATTATTAATAGTATAGTAGCCGGACTCATATATATATATATATATATATATATATATATATATATATATATATATATATATATATATATATATATGTGAAATGCTAGATGTACACCCTAATTGGGGGTGTACATCTTACACCCACCCCATCCTAGGGTGGGGTGAATTCCACTCGTCCCATCGATGGGACGAGTGGAGAAATACCCACCCCAGGATGGGGTGGGTGTAGGATGTACACTCCATTTGGGGTGTACAGGTAGCACTCATATATATATATATATATATATATATATATATATATATATATATATATATATATATATATATAAAGTTGAACTTATATGTTTTTAAAAGTATAAGACAATCCATGCTTGTGAATTTTTTACTATTGAATTTGTACTGGGATTAGTGCTTTTGTAAAGTCAACTAAAGAGAGAGAAAGATAAAGTAAAAATCAAATCTCAATACAAATCAAATGGTAAAAAATTCACAAATATGAATTATCTTGTACTTTTGAAAACATATATATATATATATATATATATATATATATATATATATATATAGACACACACACACACACACACACACACACACACACACATGAGGAGAGCTTATATATATACTTTTAAAAATATAAGCCCAACTATGCTTGTGAATTTTTTATTATTAAATTTTTATTGAGATTTGTGATATTATAAAGTTAACTAAAAAAAGAGAAAGAAAAAGTACAACAACACGAATCTCAATACAAATTTAATGGTAAAAAATTCACAAGTATAGTGTGGTTTATACTTTTAAATGCATATAAGCTCTACTATATATATAGTGCAACTTGTATGCTTTTAGAAGCACGGAGGCCTCCATTCTCCCAAATTATTTTTGATATTGGGACTTCCAAATGGACGATTGACTCCATTAGATTAGATCTAGAATATTTGAAGTATCTAGAAAATAAATTTTATGATTTTTCGATATTATTTACCTAGTAATCGAAAGGGCACAAAATTAACGGCTGAAAATAAAAAATTCACAAAATGTGATGAAATGATACTAAAATTTTTAATCAAAAATATTGATCTTATTTTATATAGCATAACAAATTTTCTATCAAAATTTTACGTAATTTGAATATTTTTATACTGTTAAACTTGCAAATGGCTTATTATAATATTAAAATTATTAATTTTGAGCCATTTTAATTTGATCACGAAGCAAATAATATCAAAAAATTATAAAATTTATTTTCTAAATCTTTTAAATATTCTAAATCAAATTTAAGGAAACTAATCGTTTATTAAGAAGTCCCAACAAAGAAACCAACTTGGGTGCATGAAAGCCTCCTCCGCTCTTTTAAAATTAAGCACACAAGTCTAGCTCTCTTTCTATATATATATAGTTCGACTACTATACTATAACACTTGGTACTATTAAGTTTTCTCCTGATCTATTACGTTGACCATTTTAATATTTTAAATCATACTATTTCACTAATCACCCACTAAATCCTAAAAATCACATATCTATTCATCCAAATGCTAAAAACCTAATAGCACCAATGACTGATCAATGCTATTTGTACACTCTAGAGAAATATATATTTTATATCCCATCTATTTTAAAGTGAGATAGATTTTATTAGTCATATCAACGTGATTAGTAAAAAAAATTTATCCTTAAGTAAATAAAGTGTAAAATATTTTTTATTTTAGAGTGTATAAGTAGTATTTTCTTAGGTGATATTATTTTCTTTTGGCTTTCTTTTGACGCTTGTTTCAGTTTTTTTTTCTAGTCTTAAAAATTCAATACTCTAAGGGTCTATTTGGATACACAGTAAAATTTTTTTATAGAGTTAATAAACTATAATTTTGGTCTAAGTAAAATAGGAAATTCTATAACTCTAAAAATTTCATAGTTTTAAAATTTAAAGTATTTGGATGCATATTACATAATTTCACAAAATTTCTTCCAATTTAAAATTTTTAAAAATAAAAGAAACATTAATTTTATATTTTAAAATTAAAATTTTCATAATTTCAAATTAAAAGTTAAAAATTTAAAATTTAATATTTAAAATTAAAATTAAAAAGTGAAAAATTAAAATTTAAAAATTAGAATTGAAAATTGAAAATTTAAAATTTGAAATTTCAAACCAAAAATTTGAATTTTTTTTTTGAAAAATCAAAAATCAAAAATCAAAAATCAAAATTTAAAATATAAAATATAAAATATAAAATTATTATTTTATAATTAAATTTTTATTTTTAAAAAAATTAAAATTTATTATTTTAAAATTAAATTTCATTATTTTAAAATTAAAATTTATTATTTTAAACTAATTAATTTTAATGTTTAAAATTTGAAAATCAATATTATAAAATTTAAATTTTGAAATTTAAAATTTAAAATTTGAAATTTAAAATTTGAAATTTGAAATTTGAAATTTGAAATTTAAAATTTGAAAATTTGATTTTTTTAAAAAATTTGAAATTTAAAATTTAAAATTTTTAAAATTAAAATTTAAATCCTAGTTTTAAAATTTAAAATTTAAAATTTAAAATTTAAAATTCAAAATTTCTAAATTTATATTTCTAAATTTATATTTTTAAATTTTAAATTTTAAATAAAATTTAAAAATTATAAATTTTGAAATATAAAGTTTAAAATTTATCAAGATGAGAGAGATAAGGAATGGTAGAATTTTTTTCCTTAGTTAGAGTTGATTATTATTTTGGTCTATTTTTTGAAGTGTAGTTGAATTATACTTAAAAAAATATACTTTTTTTTGTGCGCCAAATATTTTATAGAATAATATTTTTATGAATACAGTATAGTGTAACTATACTATATTTTTAAGAATATTCAAACGAGGCCTAAATAAAATAAAATATTTTTTTCTATCTTCGTCTCATATCCATCTGAATACAACATTAATGACTCCTTTAATTTGAACAAAAGGCATAATTACTCTCTACTACGTACATTGCACTTCAATGCTCTTTTTATTTTGAAAAATGAGCAATGCTCAAGTAGCATTGCTCATTTAATTATATAAACATCCTTGCGCTTTTTCATGTTCTCTCAATCATCTTCCTACTTAAAAAAATTTTAAATAATATTTTTAGTACACAGTAAATAAAGTATATATTTATATGAATAATTTTTTTTTTTGATAGATAATTTTAAATAATATTTTTAGCACACAGTAAATAAAGTATATATTTATATGAATAATTTTTTTTTTGAGTAATATTAGATATACATCTAAAAGTGAATGTACATTTTATATCTCATTTATTTAAAAATAAAAATATATTAAGTAAAATTTACACCAGTTTTAAATAGGTAGAATATAAAATGTTTTTTTTTTTTTTTTTTTTCATTAATCATATCAAAATTTTAACAATGTCCTCCATGCATTTTGTCACCATTTCAAATAAGTCCTTCCCTTAAGTTTGAAACTGTCATGGCGCCGAGCGGACGGCCACGTTGGCAGGCAGCAGGACTGAAAAAAAAGGTAATTGACAGACAGGGTAAAGTACTGGAAAATTTTTATAATTAAGTGTATAAATTTAATTTTAGATTTAAAATTTAAATTTATAATTACAGTTTTAAACTATTTTTTTTATTGGTTATTTATTTATAAATTAAAATAGATTTAACTTTTTGTTCCGTGACAATAGATCCAGAAAATTAATAAGTTGAGATGGATTAGTCAAATAAGTTAACTGGGACAGCGGTTGACAGTAAACCTAACAGCAAAAGACCCAACAATAGGCCTAACGTCTATATGGGTTGAATCTGGTCGAAATCCGTGCGTACTGTGTTCGTACGCTTTAAGTGAATTGGTTGCATATTTTTAACAACTCGAGCTTTTGGAATTAATGATTAGCGTCAACGATTCGGTACACAATAGACGCAACGATAATAGGTCCAACAATAAACCTAACGTTCAGATTGATTGAATCCGATTGAGACCCATAGATGATGTGTCCGTACTTGAACTTTTGGAATTATAGTTACCACCAACGATTCGCCATTTTTGAATTCAAATTTTAAATTCGAATGTAAATTTTGAATTTAACTTTATATTCAAAATTAAATTTATATTTAATTTTTAAAATTTAAAAGTCAAAATTTAATTTAAATTTAAAATTTAGATTTTAATTTTAGATTTTGTCAAGTTGTAACTAATGGGTTAGGTCAAAATTTCTTATAGTTGAGGAGTGGGCGTTGTGCATTTTTATCTCTCTCACACGACATCAGCTAGTGACTACTACGTAAGAGACATTGTTGAAATATTTTACATAGGGGTGCAATTGAAACCAAATTCCAATACATAATTTATACAAAAATTATACATTCACTTATTAAAAATTTAAAATAAAATATTAAAAAATTTATATTACTAATGATTATAATTTTTTAAAATAATTTAATTAATTTAAAAATAAAAAAATAAAATAAAATTCTAAGTAACCTGCCGAACAAAAAAAAAATCAATATTTAATTTTTTTTTAAAATAAATTAATAAATAAAAAATTAAATTAATTAAGAATAAATATTAATTTTACTTATAAGTCATCAAAATTATGAATTAATATATAAATTTACAAAATCACAAATGATGGTCGCGAGGAAGATGACCAGTGGCACGTGGCCCGGAGGGTTCCGAGGGTGAGCGGCTAGTAGCCTGGCAGGTTCTGATCCAATGGCGGCTTAGCAAGCGCACGCGGTCCGGAGATTCCAAACTTTCGATCCGATGGCAAGTGCACTTGGCTCGGGGGCTTTCGACTTTCGATCCGACGGTGGCAAGCGCATGTGACTGGTGGGCGGGGTGGGAGGAGGCGGGCGTGAGAATAGAGAAGAGAAGGTGTGTTGGGTGGGGTGGACTGGGGTGGGCGGGTTGCTGTGAGTGTGATGAAATTTTATTTTATTTATTTTTTTTTATTATTATTATTATTATTATTTGAAAGCGATATATAATATATATAATATATATATATATATATATATATATATATATATATATATATATATATATATATATTAGCACGATAGCTCGGATTTTTGATTTTGAAATTCAAACACCAAATAATTCAGTATTTATAAATTATTTATCAATAATATTTTTTGGTTAAAAAATTTACAAATTATTCTGAATTTTTTAAAATATTTATACACGGTACGTTTAATTCGGATTCTCAATTATTCACGAGTAATTTATGAATTATTTGTGAATTAATAAACTAAGATTAAAACGCAAGGTATAGCATAGTGATTTTTTTTTATATATAATTAAATTTTTTATTTTGATCAATACTAGTTATATATTTTATTTGAAATATGTAAGGTACATAAGGATAAAAATAATTTTACTAGTCATATTAAAAATAACTAATAAAATTTATTTTATTTTAAAATAAATAAAATATAAAATATACATCTATTCTAATTTAGAATATATAAATAGCATTTTTTTTTAGTTGAAGAGATACCTTGACCGATCACTTTTCTCATCATTCTTTGTATTATACTTTAATTTATGGTAAATGCTAAGTATACACATTATTCGGGGTGTATATCATACACCTCCACCCATTCAGGGGGCACTCAATGGGAGAGGTTGGCAATCTAGCTCGCTGTTCGCGAGCCAGCTCGTGTTCGGCTCGAAATGAGCTCGAGATCAAATCGCTCGTTTAATAAACGAGCCGAACACGAGCCGAATTTTCCAGCTCGTTTAATAAATGAGCCGAACACGAGCTGGGGTCATCTCGTTAGTGTTCGGCTTGATAACCGCTCGAATATATATATATATATATATATATATATATATATATATATATATATATATATATATATATATATATATTATATATAATTTACTATTTAGATTTTAGACTATTAATTTTTTATGAATTTTAATTATTAGATTAAAGTTTTAATTTTTTAATTTTCTTTCAACTTTTCACCTAACAGTAGGAATGAAAATTAAATTTATTAATTGTTCGCAAGCCAGTTTGTGTTCGGCTCGTTAATAAACGAGCCGAACACGAGCCGAATTTTTCAGCTTGATATTTAAACGAGCCAGCTCGTGTTCGGCTCGTTTATTAAACAAGCCGAACACGAGCCGACCCCAGCTCGCTCGTGTTTGGCTCGTTGACACCCCTATCAATGGGTGGGGGTGGATAAGGGGTCACTTCAAGTAACTCCTAAAATCACCCCATTCATTAGATGAATGAGATGTATGATGTACATCCTGAAGTGAGTATATACTTAGCATTGTTCTTTATTTATTTTCATTTGCTATTTTTATGCATTTTAAAAATATTATTTTCTGGTCAATTTTTATATTGCAATCAACAAATATAATATTTTAGTTAAAAACTAGCAACACTTTTGATTTGGCAACATCAAAAATAAATAAATTGATGATTCAAGATAGATTTATTAAAAGCTTCTATCAAATTATTTTAAGCATTCTTCTCACCATTTCTCTAAAAATGAACACGAAAACGAATTAGAACTATTTTAATGTGAAATGAACACGAAAACAAATTTAGGATCAAAAAATTTGCCGAAACTAAAAATTCTAGAGAATTCGGATGGCCAGAAAATGTTTAGGATATCCGAAAGTACTTTGCAAATTTTTTTATGTATCGAAGAGCTCAGGTGGAGTTACGTAAATCTGGACTACTTACCGGACGCCCGTGAGAGTTGTCGGGCAGAGTTACGATGGGTTTGAACACCCGACAGTTGGATTCGAACGCTTGAAATGTCGCGTGTTTGCTGAGAAGCTTTAATTTCTATTTTTCAGAGAGCTTATGTCATGCCTCGGGTCAGATAGGAATCCATGCTCATCAACAGATTTTTCACCTATATCGAAAAATTTTTGTATAGGCAAAATGATTAATCTGCAAAAAAATAATATCTACTAATACTAAACAGATATATCAGAGCTGGAATGAAATTACTATAACTAAAACATAATTCACTATACGTCTAATACAATATCCAAAATATACAGTCATTTTCCAAAATTTGAAAAATAAATACAATATAATACATCAGTCAGACCATACAGGACTACTATCCAAATATCAGCTGTAGGGACATGGCTCTAGGTCCTTATGTACTTAGATAGGGATCAAGCTTGCGACTCCCTTATCTCGATCAAGAGTGGCTGTTAGCACCGGAATGAGTGCGGAAGTTTCTACAAAAAGGGCACCAACAGTGAGTGTGAGAACTATATAAAAAAAGTAGTCTTCAGTGGATATTGTCACCAAGACCAACAATCTACCCACTAGGTCTACTAAAGGCATAAATAAATCTACTACTATAACAACAAAAAAAATAAGAGTTGACAAAGAAACTACAACTACTATACCTCTATCAACTATGTACTCAAGGAACAGTGGGGATATGTAAATTTTGATACTCACACATGATGCTCTAGGTTTACCCAATCTCATTGACTACCACATAGAGTCCAGTCAAATCTGCGCTCACCTACAACCATCACATCCATTTCACGCCAGAGGGAACTGGAATAATGTAGGTCACCCTACTCGGGTTGCATCGACATTACATAAAAGGCCAAACTCTGGAGCGACACTAGGGGGGGCCAACCCCAGCCGAGGAAAGCAAATCTTTATTGAGCTCAATATAGTTGATGTAAGCTATAATCCAAATTGAATGATCAATTAGATTGACCACTCACACACTCTACATGCGCACGACACCAATCGAAGAATACTCAATAGTCTTGGACCACTATCAACCTAGTCGGCTGTCACACCTCGGGGTTCAAAAAGTGGACAAATATTTTTTTTTTTAAAAAAAATCAAAATTGCAAAGTCTTCCTCAGGACGTGTACAGATCCGCCACGTGCATAAGGTTCTCCGGTCCAGACAGACACAATCTTCCCTATACACGCACGGCTACAACAATTTACAACAATCGATTATTTTGTAAAATTACAATATAAGTTAAACATACATGGGTAAATTGTTGATTGTTATAGCGGTGCGTGTATATCACAATGCAGATGATATATGCTCGTGGTCCAACGACCAGTATACGGCAATAAACCGAGAAACTCCCAACCAGGATCACAATAACTATGCAAAATACTCCATGCTTATGGTCCCACGACCGACAACCGACACTAAGCCAAGAACTTCCAACCGGGATCATAATAAATCATCAGTGGCAACTCAAGCCAAGAGGGGCAAATCAAGTCTACATTAACTGAGAAATCATAGTGACCTACTCTACGAGTCTTGCAATAATTGGAAGTAAAGAATCCAGGGCGAATAGTAAAGAGTCAATGAAATCATGCGTAGGTGAAATCACATAAGCACAATGAGATGTAAATACATGAGCAGATAAATAATAATCAACGGACCACAATTCCAGATATGCAAGGGCAAATAGCGTGATAATAATACATGGCGATATCAAATAACTAATAACCACCGGTCATAGTCATAGTCACAGTCGCAGGCATATAAGCTAATATATAAACGCTAAGTCAAAATATCATGATAACAATAAAATGCAGAATCAAGGTATCACTATGACGACAGAAGATGAGATTAAGGTATCATAATGCTAATCATAAATAATCATAAATATGAGATCAAGTTTCTAGTGTCCAACAAATAGGGTTCAGTCGAATATGGTACCCTGTGAGATTATACTATGCAAAACTCCGTATCGAAGTACCTACCTGTATATCGACTATCTGAGTCCACGACTCTGCCAATGCCTCTAGGCGTCAAAAGAACCTAGACATAAATATTAAGCATCAGTTAAACCCCTACGTGTCCACAAAACCGACCGACACATCTGTACTACACTAAAGTACACCGTGATATATCCGAAGCTTCGGTTCCGCAAACCGACCTCCAAAATCTTGGCCAACCTCTGAGTCAACTCTATAAGAGTCTAATAGGCTCACAAAATAATTGACATCCATCCACGATGTGACACCCCCGGAATTTGGATTAGTCCTCTATATAAATGATATAATAGGACTAAATCTCTAACCCGGCTATAGCATTTTGGATGGTAGCAAGATCCAAGAGGAACATGAGAGTTAAGCGTGCTAGAGCTAGAGTAGTTCTAGGATGGGTGACCCCCTGGGAAGTGGGGCGTCACAGTTGGTATCAGAGCCATTCACCAGCCGGAAATGTGAGATGAGTCTCGGCTGAGCCAGGGTTATATAGCGGGTAGAGCGAGGCTCCCCGGCTAATGACCGTTGTGAGTGGAGTGCAGCTCCTCACAAGGTCGGCTAAGGCTAGCGAGACGAGTCTCACATCGCCTGGTGCTTGTGAGTGTGCTTGAGCCTGACGTGGACGTCAGGGCTTAAAGGGGGGAAGAATGTGACACCCCCGGAATTTGGATTAGTCCTCTATATAAATGATATAATAGGACTAAATCTCTAACCCGGCTATAGCATTTTGGATGGTAGCAAGATCCAAGAGGAACATGAGAGTTAAGCGTGCTAGAGCTAGAGTAGTTCTAGGATGGGTGACCCCCTGGGAAGTGGGGCGTCACACACGATCCTAAGTCGCCAATAACATAATCCGACAACAATAAGAATATCGGTTTCTTTAACCGATTTTCTAACCATGCAAAAAGCATCACCTAACCCACTAAGACCTTTAATTAGCTCCTTGGAGCATCTCGGGACATACCATAGGTCTCAATAGAGTACTCCATGGGCCAACAACACCGATTTTACGTTGTTGGGCCTGTCGTACATAAAGTGTTCCAAAACAGGGTATTGGAATCCTAAAATCTCCCGATTTGGTTCCTGAATGCCCATTTCGGCACCGAAACCACTCGCAACCCTCTTACTGTAACCAAAGGTGTCAAACCTCACTAAATGATCAGTAAACAAATCCCAATTACTAATGCGAATAGCGGCAACCTGCGCAACACGAGTGAGCGCCCGATATAGCTCGATTCTAACATTTTAGGGTCTGGTTTAGCCCCGAAGTGTTTTGAAACACTCCGGATGTCAATAAACTATTCTTACTATTCTAGAGCACTCACTTTTGAGTACGGAAACAGCCACATTCCAAGTGGCACAAACCGGGTGCGAGAAATCCCAAAAATAGTCGTGTCAGGTTTTCGCAAAGTGCCGATTTGACCCTAGAACCCACTGTAAGCCTACTCACTATCTCCGAACATCTTGGGGATGATATAAACCCAGTATAGGATAGGTCTCGAGCCTCCACGATGTTTGAACATGAATCCCAAGCCAAAACTACGATTTACGGATCCATAATTTTGTCGAAAATCTCACTGAAACCTTGTTTATGCTTCGTAAATGCATCCGGACCTAGAACAATTAGTCCAGACATCATATGCAGCTAGTATACGCTGCCCGAGGCAGCCCACGTGTGTTAATTACACGAAAACCCCCGAACATTCCTTAATTCGCGTAATTAATACATAAAACGTGGTTTTTAAGCATTATTGTCGATCTTGCGATTTCAAAATTCGAGAGAAGGTATTGTCTAGAAAGTTTTGACGTCCTAGACACTATACTCACTGTACGGAGTGAACTCGAGCATTGTAGAGCATGCCGGTGCAAGAGGTGTTGCTGGTTTTTATGTCTTTGGGAGCGACAACGGATGTCCAACGATCGGAGGCCAATTCGATTGCAACAAAATGTAGCATGACACTGTGGGTGTTCCCTGGAGGATCGTGCTCCACTACTAGAGGGTTGCTAGCTGTGGGAATGTCTGGAAAAGGGACTTCGGCTAATGGTGACCCAGCCCGAGCAGAGTCATCAGCAGCAGCTGCAGCAGACTGTCACTGGAGGCTAGTAGTGGTGAGCGCCGGCCGGGGATCGTCGGGATCGACGCGGAAGGATCAAGGGAGGCGGTAGCGGTAGCGGTTGATCATCAACAACCCATCTAGGGCTTCCTCGGGCTTAACTAAAGCCTGAGCCATCGCGGTGTCCAGGGGCGTTAGGGCGGCGGCCAGGGGCGTTGGGACTGGACGGGGTAGTGAAAAATTGATTTCTTTTACTGATTCTCGAAACTCACCGAAAATTTTCAAAAACTCATCGGAACACTTCCAAATCCCACGAAGTGTCCTAGAAGGTACCGATCTACATCGCAAACCATCCACTGACCCAAAATGCACCAATTTAGGTGTTCGAGTAGCAAATACATGAACTTATGCTAACAATTGCATTTAATAATAACTACGCCATAACGGGTTGCTGGAAATGCCGATTTTGACTCCGAAACCCCTCGCCGCCCTCCCACTGTCTCTGAACACATAAGAAATTGAGGACAACTAGCCAACAAGGTTCGGCAATAATTATAGGGCATTCACGTTGATAGAAACGCAAAACCCGCATAAAAAACAACATTAAATCGGCGATTTTGCCGATTAACGCACCGAATCCTTTTTTACACTACACGAAAGCCATCGAATCTTGGACGATCAATCTAGAGGGTAGGTTTACGCTGCCAAAGGCAGCCCACATGGCCAAATTGCATAAAGACCACAAAACATGCATTTAATTGCATTAATTAACATATAAGTTAGTGTTTAGTGTTCGTTACCGAATTTTGTGCATTTTATAAACCAACCAGCGGTGCATGCAGATAGGTTTGGATGTGTCGAAGTCCGTGCTCACTATTGAGAGCACGAACAATGGCCGAGGAGCGCACTGGACCACTTGAACCACATATTTCAATGTCTTGGGGAGCGACGCGATTCAATGAAGGATCGAAAGCCGATCGGGTAGCAGCGAAAGGGAGCACGATGATGTATCAACATCCAGAATAGTCGTGCTCCACCTCTGGAGGGTTGCCGGCGGTCGTATTGGCCGAAAAAAGCAACATGGCTAAGGCAGGCCCGATCTCAACCGGTTTGGAGCAGAGAGACCTCTAGCCGGGTTTCGGCCACCTAGGGGTGTGCGCACCGGCCGGAGGAGGTGCGACCGATGAGGGAGCACTGGGAAGGTCGATGGCTGGTGTTGGGGCCAAAAATATCGCGCTGATCGTTGACCGAGTTCGGTCGTCGATCAGCCCCAGGTTGGTTGACCCTCTGGATGTGATGCGCCGCGTGCCAATGGATCAAGCGATCGGACCAAGGAGGGATCCGCTCAGCCGGGTTCTTCTCAATCAAACTCTCGCGACCATCCGGCTTAGATTAGCCAAATCGTGGTATGAAGGTAGAGAGAGAGAGTTTGGCCTAGAATAGCCGAACTGGGGTATGGAGACAGAGATTTGACATGGCTAAGGAGCCGATTAGGAATTTGTATTGACTGGAGTGGGGTTACAAGAGTAACAAGTAGCCGATTACAAGTTAATCTACGGCTAAAAAATACGGTAATGTTATCTAGAAAAGCAGTAAATGCAGGTGTTGGGGCCAAAAATATGGCAGTGCGTCATCGACCCCCGGGAGTGACCCTTAGAGCTGTCGAATGCGCCGCGTGCCAACAGATCAAGCGATCGGCCGAGGATGGATCTGCTCGGTCGGGTTCTCCTCTGGTAACTCTCGCGACCGTTCGGCTTAGAGTAGCCGAATCAGGATTATGGAGATAGAGAGGGATTGCTAGGTTCGACTTAGAATAGCCGAACCATGTACAAAGATAATGACAAGGCTAAGGAGTCGATTATAGCTTTAAATATCAAGAGATACAAATAATGATACGACTAATTAGCCGATTAAATTTTATATTATTTGGAAAGGGGATACAAGGAAGAAGGTAGGGATAGAGATTACAAGTAAACCTACTTCTAGGAAAGCTGTAAAGGAAAGCGGTAAAGGAAAGCAGTAAAATTAAGTTAACCTACTCTTAGATATTGAAAAAGCTATGGTGGTACTGGGCTTACAAGGTTGCCGGACCCCTTTTTCTTAGATGGTTCGGGTATTTATATACATCCCGAACCATATTATTAGGGGTCGAATTGAATTATCGGCGTAGGTTGGGGGAAGTTATCAGATTTTAAGCAACCACTTCCTTTTGAGACAAACACCCTTAATTGGGATAGTAGTCACTTTTTTCGTCTAAATTCATCCCCTGATTGTTGCACCGGAGTATAACTGTCACGCCCCGGGGTCAGAACTGTACCCCGGGCTCGCCAACAGATCCGCCGCCCCTACAGGAAGCCCCGTAGAGACGTAGGGTCAAACCAGCAAAAATAGATTACTATACTAACAGATATCAGAGCAGTAAGGAAAAACTAACTATGAACAGAAAATAGAACAGTCTCTCACAATATATACAACATATCCTCACCAAAATACAAAAGTCTCTCAAAGAAAGCAGAAAAGTACAACTCGATACCTCACTACATAACTCTCAAACAGGACACAACCAAAATATAGGGGTACCTCTATAACACACTGAAGCTGAAGGGGAAGGGATCTATCTCGCGACTCCCTTACCTCGGTCTGGAAGAGCTGGATCAGCAACGGGCACCGCAGGAACTGGAGCTGACGTCCCTGGGGAAAAAGACACCACGACGGGTGTGAGAACTACCTCCCACAGTAGTTCTCAGTGGGTGCCGCCAACAAGCCCGACGGTCTGCCCACTAAGTCTACTAGAGGCATAAAGTAACACAAGAAATGCAGTATGGAAAAGCTGGAAAGTAAAACATCTACTGCTACTATGCCTCTATCTAAATGCTCAAAGGGCGGAACAGAATGAATATGATGCCACGACCAACTCTCTCTCAACTCAGATCACCCAATCCAAACTGACTGCCCCATAGGGTCCAGTCAAGCCTGCGCCTACCTACTGCCGTACATCCCAGAGGACCGGACTTACGTAGGACGTCCGTGACTGCCAAAACTGGCTCAGCCAGAGGGACGGCGTCCGTGACTGCCAAAACTGGCTCAGCCAGAGGGACGGTGTCCGTGACTGCCAAAACTGGCTCAGCCAGAGGGACACGTATCAAACCCAACTCCGGAGTGGTACTCGTGGGTAGCGACCCCACCGAGCAAAGTATCTGCACATCTCTGTCGATCTCAAGTATGGCTCATGCAGGCTATGATCCAATCACTGTCTCACTCACTGGCTAAAAATCCACACTGTCACTATGACCATGTCCCAAAGATCCCAGATCCACTGTCACTATCACTATCACTATCACTATCTCAATGATGAACAATCTACAGACTGCTACCAACACTACTCGGTCCCCAGACACGAGTACAATGCATCATAGCTACTAAACCTCCCAACCCGCGACCCGGGAAAAATCACAATGTCAGAACGACAAGGGTACAACCACTGGGGAAAGCTAAGGTGATGAGCAAATCTAAATACATGTTCACATTTTCTGTAGTCTAATTGTGCATGAATAAATAATTAACTGACAATAAAGCTAAGTTGAGTTTTCATGATGTAAGAGTTCAAATACTGCAAGTGGTTCAATGAGGTCATCAGATTTAACATCTATCAACTGTGGGTACTAACATACAGTTTGCACAGATTAAACAGCTCATATACTATCATGCATGCACTTATAATCATAGAATTAGAGTGCAGTCCATAGGTATTGAAAGCAGGATCACCCACCTGATCGCGCTAACTGTCCGAGCCGGTACAGATAAACAGTCCGGGAGTCGACAATTTCCCAGATCCACAGTGCAAAGAGCACAGAGAAGTGCTCTTACAGTCCTGGGTACAATAACACATCCCAATTATACACAATTCATACACATAATCACTATTTCAAAATCTGCAAACAAGGTTACTGTTCACACGCGAATTTCACCTGAAAATAAATTTCCTAAAATTCCAATAAAAATATCACGACGATCCTCGCGAAGTGTAGATGTCGATAGGCTCTTGAATCGTCGAATTCCGATGTCCGGATGAGGAGATAAAAATCCGCGAAGTGAGTGCTGTCCAGAAATCTCACAACAAAACAGCGGCTCAGAAATGCCTCGAAATCCGTGCCAAAAACCCAAATCTAGGCAAAACACTCAACACGAAAGTCGAAGATTTACCTCTCGTGAATCCAACGCCGCAAAAATCGCTGAAATCGGATGTCGGGGTAGCTCTGTGGAAAATTTTGACCGAAATGCGACGATAACGGGCCTCCAACAGAAAACCGTCGCTCCGCACTTCGAGGCAGAAAACACAGTCGTCGCGGCTTCCAAAAGTTCTGAAATTTCACCAAGAGATGGGCAAGAGGGAGAGGAAAATCTTTGGTTAAGAGCTCAAGGGCCAATTCCCTCGGAAAAGTCCCCAAAATCACAGCCCAAGGGGCCTTTATATAGGCTCTCCCCAAAAAGCAGCCCAAAAGACCCACTTTCGGATTTGGGCCCAAATTCGGGCGCCCGAAAAGTTTCGGGCGGCTACAGTAACGGGCCGGCCCGTTACTGTGCGAGCCCGAAACGCCCTCAGGCCGCCACGTGTCCCTGGAAGCTCCCCCCTGCACCCGGCGCACGGCGCCAACCAATGCCGCGTCGCCACGTGTCCCGACCGGGCGTCGTGCACCCGTGCGCCCGACCAACCACGGGGCGCCACGTGGCGCCCCCACGCCGACCCGGTCAACGCGCACGTCGCGCGACGTGCGCGGCCGCGCCGCCGCCGGACCCGGGTCGGGCACGCGTCCCGAGGCACCGCCTCAGCCGCCGCCGCCGTGTGGACCGGGTGCACCAGAACCCGCCAACCACACAACGCCACGTGTCCCCGGTCTACCGTGCACCAGAGCCAAAAGTTCGTGGACCGCGTGCACAACACCGCACCAACCACAGAATGCCACGTGGCCTACCCTCGGTCCACCGTACACCCCGCCAAGTCCCGTGGACCGCGCCCGCTGCGCCGGCCAACCGCAGCGCGCCACGTGGCCCACGCCCGGTGCACGCGCCCCGCGGTGGACCGCGCGCCTGCGCCGCCCTCCGCCGCCGCGCTCCGCCGCCGCCGGCGCTCCTCCGGCCGCCGGAACAGTACCCTTAGCCTCGGTTTCCGTGTTTTCGCGTCCGGGCTCCGAAAAATTCAAGTAAATAGTCCATTTCGCTCGTTTTCGCGCGCTGAATCCAAATCCGAGGTCCGTTCGGCCAAATTCCGCTTCTAAAATTTCCCAAAATTTTCCGGAAAAGTAAACTTGATCCAATTTTTGTGCCGGGTCACAAATTGAGCTCCAATAAGCGCGCAAACACCTCACACACCCAAAATGGACTCTCAGCAGAGAAACAAGCTCCGATTTCACCAGAAACCCGAATCTGGGGCCCGACACGCACACCCACACACCCAAAAACCTCCAAACCAACAGTAAACCCTGCCGTGGGGATCCGGGTCCTCACATCCTCCCCCACTAAAAGAAAGTTTCATCCTCGAAACAAACACGGCTCAAAAAGGAGTCTCCAAGCCCAAAGGTAAGCATCCATCAGCACAAACTCCAACTCCCCAGTCGCCACAACTCTCCACAAAGCGCGTCCAACCGCGGATAAAGCTCAGGAATTCCCAAACACCGAGGACTAAAAAGAGCAGCCAACTCTACGCCTCCAAACTATTCGAATTACGCTACAAAACTTAACAGAAAAAGAAAGGGCTCCACCAGTAGGAAGGTCATCAACCTCCAACTCTCAAATTTAGAAAACGACTGAAATTAGCGAAAAGTTCGAAAGTTCCGAGAGACCAGTGCCCTTGCCCTAAACCAACAAGAACAGGTTCGGGCACTGTCCCTACTTCTGGAGTAGTCTTTCGTATCTTTCATCCTGTTCGCGAATTTCAGCACAAGAGTAAGAAAAGAGGGAGAGGAGGGTTGATGCCATTCCTGCTGCGGCAACAAAACGGAAGCTACGGTCTACCCGTGCCCCTAAAAAAAACACCACTCTAACCAAGACCCCTAGAGACAACCCTCTAGTCCTAGGCGTCACCTACGCTCGACAAGTCGCACCTAACCCAAAGCCGCTGAAGCCACTGCTGCAGGAAGGATGCCTCAGTAACCAGTAGAAATGATCTTCTGTCGTCCAACTTGCGGAAAGGCCACTATTCTCCGTTCGCAATCGAATGTTGCACGATACCGCACCAACTGGTCCATCCCAAGCGCTCAATCTGAGTCGGGGAGCTGCAACTGAATCAACACAACAATCGGCACGCCGTTCAAAGTTCAGTTGTTCTGATCATGCCCAAAATTCGCCTCTGCTGGAAGATACTAGGATGAATCCAAACGCTAATGCAAGTCACAAAATCTCTACCCCTAAATTATACTAAGATGCACATGCCCTGATACCATGCAGATAGATGCAAAAACTCTACTGATGAATAAATGAGATGCACTGGTAACAAAAGAGCCCGAGCACGGACTGCTGAGAACAGACTAATACCTGCGACGACCTGCTCTGCTGCTGAAGTGTCCTCAACCTGAGCGGCATAAACACGACCGCTCGGTGCCGGGGGACGTCGCTCTGGCTGTCGGGAAGAAGATGAGGCAACATCTGGCCTGCTATAGGCCGCAGAAGGATCGGCTGGCTGGAAAGGGACAAACGGTGCAGATGCAGATGAAGGAGCTGGATGGCCGGCTCTAGGGCACACGCTCGCAAAGTGACCGGCCTGCCCGCAGCGAAAACAATGGCCCTGTCTCTGCGGGCACTGAGTCGGTAGGTGTGGGCCTCCACAGATAACACACCGATCTGGGCGCTGCTGCTGGGAAGCCTGCTGTGTGAACTGCTGCTGTCGTGGGGGTCGACGCTGCTGCTGTGTCTGGCGAGACGCCCCCGATCTCTGATGTCCCCGGTACCCCTGGCCCTGCGAGTGGGAACGTGGAGGTCTCGGGGGTCCCTGCCTGCTAGACTGCCCCTCCTCCGGAGATGCCGGGCGCTTCGCCCCAGAAGTCGCTACAGGGGCCGGAGATACCTCATCCATCACGGCCTCTCCACTCTCCACATACAAAGCCTGCTCCATCGAGGCCTCCAAGGTCTGCAGTCGGCGGGAGCGGACAAACTGGTAAATGTCTCGGCGAAGTCCTCTCTCAAACATATAAACACGATGGCTCTCATCCCTGGCCACATGAGGCACACATGCCAATAGCTGGTTGAATTCCGCTATGTACATGTGCACAGGCCTATCTCCCTGGCGGAGATTCTTCAACTGCTCCTCTAGTCGCTGTCGGACGCTCTCAGGAAAGAATGCTCCCAGCAACATGCTCCGAAACTCGGTCCAAGAAAGAAGCTGCGTCCCAGGTGGACCAGCTGGTCGCACACGCCGCCACCATGCCTCGGCGTTGCTCTCCAGAAAGTGAGTAGCCAGAATAACCCGATACCTCTCATCCACAAATAAGCTCTCGAAGTGGCGCTCCATGGTGGTAATCCAAGTCTCGGCTGCCCAAGGCTCAGCACTCATGCCCGAAAAGCGGGGCGGATCGAACCGTCGAAATCTCATCAGTAAATCTACAACCTCCCGCTGCTCTGTCTCAGTCAACGCTCCCGTCGCCCCGGCCGGTGGCCTACTCGAAACCGGCTCAGCAGGAATCGCTGGCGCCGGCTGCACCACAGGGGGTGCCACAACAGGGGAAGAAGGCACCGGCGAAGCCTCAGGGGGTGCCACTGCCGGCTGTGCTCTCTGCTCCAATAAGAGCGTCAGCCGCGCCACTGCCTCCTCCTGGCGTCTAGCCGCCTCAGCCAACTGTGCCATCTGGGCACGGAGCTCCTGAATCTCAGCCTGAGGTCCTCGCCCCGAGTCCTCCTGCTCGGGCTCAGAGGACGAAGGCTGCGAGCGCGTCACCATCGAACGTCGAGGAGGCATCCCCACCTGAGGGACAAAACACACAATCAAAACCAAAAGCAACACTCGACCCAATCTAGCGAAAGTCAAAAGGCATGTCCCCCTTCCCGAAGCACTATGTTGTCTGCAGCCAACATAGTCGCCACAGAAGGAAGGCATGTCTATCACTCGTCCCTATCCACACGGGAGAGTTAGATACCCAATCAAGACTTTCGCTAAAAGTCTCGGCTCTCACGTGGGTCATCCTAGGGTTTAACCATAAGCCTAGGGTTCCTAAGTCCTCAAGACCTACACCCTAAGCTCTGATACCACTCTAATCTGTCACGCCCCGGGGTCAGAACTGTACCCCGGGCTCGCCAACAGATCCGCCGCCCCTACAGGAAGCCCCGTAGAGACGTAGCGTCAAACCTGCAAAAATAGATTACTATACTAACAGATATCAGAGCAGTAAGGAAAAACTAACTATGAATAGAACAGTCTCTCACAATATATACAACATATCCTCACCAAAATACAAAAGTCTCTCAAAGAAAGCAGAAAAGTACAACTCGATACCTCACTACATAACTCTCAAACATGACACAACCAAAATATAGGGGTACCTCTATAACACACTGAAGCTGAAGGGGAAGGGATCTATCTCGCGACTCCCTTACCTCGGTCTGGAAGAGCTGGATCAGCAACAGGCACCGCAGGAACTGGAGCTGACGTCCCTGGGGAAAAGACACCACGACGGGTGTGAGAACTACCTCCCACAGTAGTTCTCAGTGGGTGCCGCCAACAAGCCCGACGGTCTGCCCACTAAGTCTACTAGAGGCATAAAGTAACACAAGAAATGCAGTATAGAAAAGCTGGAAAGTAAAACATCTACTGCTACTATGCCTCTATCTAAATGCTCAAAGGGCGGAACAGAATGAATATGATGCCACGACCAACTCTCTCTCAACTCAGATCACCCAATCCAAACTGACTGCCCCATAGGGTCCAGTCAAGCCTGCGCCTACCTACTGCCGTACATCCCAGAGGACCGGACTTACGTAGGACGTCCGTGACTGCCAAAACTGGCTCAGCCAGAGGGACGGCGTCCGTGACTGCCAAAACTGGCTCAGCCAGAGGGACGGTGTCCGTGACTGCCAAAACTGGCTCAGCCAGAGGGACACGTATCAAACCCAACTCCGGAGTGGTACTCGTGGGTAGCGACCCCACCGAGCAAAGTATCTGCACATCTCTGTCGATCTCAAGTATGGCTCATGCAGGCTATGATCCAATCACTGTCTCACTCACTGGCTAAAAATCCACACTGTCACTATGACCATGTCCCAAAGATCCCAGATCCACTGTCACTATCACTATCACTATCACTATCTCAATGATGAACAATCTACAGACTGCTACCAACACTACTCGGTCCCCAGACACGAGTACAATGCATCATAGCTACTAAACCTCCCAACCCGCGACCCGGGGAAAAATCACAATGTCAGAACGACAAGGGTACAACCACTGGGGGAAAGCTAAGGTGATGAGCAAATCTAAATACATGTTCACATTTTCTGTAGTCTAATTGTGCATGAATAAATAATTAACTGACAATAAAGCTAAGTTGAGTTTTCATGATGTAAGAGTTCAAATACTGCAAGTGGTTCAATGAGGTCATCAGATTTAACATCTATCAACTGTGGGTACTAACATACAGTTTGCACAGATTAAACAGCTCATATACTATCATGCATGCACTTATAATCATAGAATTAGAGTGCAGTCCATAGGTATTGAAAGCAGGATCACCCACCTGATCGCGCTAACTGTCCGAGCCGGTACAGATAAACAGTCCGGGAGTCGACAATTTCCCAGATCCACAGTGCAAAGAGCACAGAGAAGTGCTCTTACAGTCCTGGGTACAATAACACATCCCAATTATACACAATTCATACACATAATCACTATTTCAAAATCTGCAAACAAGGTTACTGTTCACACACGAATTTCACCTGAAAATAAATTTCCTAAAATTCCAATAAAAATATCACGACGATCCTCGCGAAGTGTAGATGTCGATAGGCTCTTGAATCGTCGAATTCCGATGTCCGGATGAGGAGATAAAAATCCGCGAAGTGAGTGCTGTCCAGAAATCTCACAACAAAACAGCGGCTCAGAAATGCCTCGAAATCCGTGCCAAAAACCCAAATCTAGGCAAAACACTCAACACGAAAGTCGAAGATTTACCTCTCGTGAATCCAACGCCGCAAAAATCGCTGAAATCGGATGTCGGGGTAGCTCTGTGGAAAATTTTGACCGAAAAGCGACGATAACGGGCCTCCAACAGAAAACCGTCGCTCCGCACTTCGAGGCAGAAAACACAGTCGTCGCGGCTTCCAAAAGTTCTGAAATTTCACCAAGAGATGGGCAAGAGGGAGAGGAAAATCTTTGGTTAAGAGCTCAAGGGCCAATTCCCTCGGAAAAGTCCCCAAAATCACAGCCCAAGGGGCCTTTATATAGGCTCTCCCCAAAAAGCAGCCCAAAAGACCCACTTTCGGATTTGGGCCCAAATTCGGGCGCCCGAAAAGTTTCGGGCGGCTATAGTAACGGGCCGGCCCGTTACTGTGCGCGCCCGAAACGCCCTCAGGCCGCCACGTGTCCCTGGAAGCTCCCCCCTGCACCCGGCGCACGGCGCCAACCAATGCCGCGTCGCCACGTGTCCCGACCGGGCGTCGTGCACCCGTGCGCCCGACCAACCACGGGGCGCCACGTGGCGCCCCCACGCCGACCCGGTCAACGCGCACGTCGCGCGACGTGCGCGGCCGCGCCGCCGCCGGACCCGGGTCGGGCACGCGTCCCGAGGCACCGCCTCAGCCGCCGCCGCCGTGTGGACCGGGTGCACCAGAACCCGCCAACCACACAACGCCACGTGTCCCCGGTCTACCGTGCACCAGAGCCAAAAGTTCGTGGACCGCGTGCACAACACCGCACCAACCACAGAATGCCACGTGGCCTACCCTCGGTCCACCGTACACCCCGCCAAGTCCCGTGGACCGCGCCCGCTGCGCCGGCCAACCGCAGCGCGCCACGTGGCCCACGCCCGGTGCACGCGCCCCGCGGTGGACCGCGCGCCTGCGCCGCCCTCCGCCGCCGCGCTCCGCCGCCGCCGGCGCTCCTCCGGCCGCCGGAACAGTACCCTTAGCCTCGGTTTCCGTGTTTTCGCGTCCGGGCTCCGAAAAATTCAAGTAAATAGTCCATTTCGCTCGTTTTCGCGCGCTGAATCCAAATCCGAGGTCCGTTCGGCCAAATTCCGCTTCTAAAATTTTCCAAAATTTTTCGGAAAAGTAAACTTGATCCAATTTTTGTGCCGGGTCACAAACTGAGCTCCAATAAGCGCGCAAACACCTCACACACCCAAAATGGACTCTCAGCAGAGATACAAGCTCCGATTTCACCAGAAACCCGAATCTGGGGCCCGACACGCACACCCACACACCCAAAAACCTCCAAACCAACAGTAAACCCTGCCGTGGGGATCCGGGTCCTCACAATAACTCTCGGCGCTTTCCAGTGCTGGGCGCTACTTGCCTTTTAGAGTTAGTTGCGGGATTCACACCTAAATCTCACACTCCTTCCTTTTGGGATCTTTTCCTTCTCGGCTTGGGGAACCGAAAAGCTATCCTTGACCCTCACCTCCTTCATCGCTTGGTTGGTGAGGCCTGTTGGCAGCCGAAGTTAATCTCGGACGAGGCATTACTCCTCTTCGTCGGCTGTTTCTCCTATCGGCTGATACTTTTGGCCGATAGCATATGTCGCGTGCCGCACTCTTACGCGACTGAGATCGGTTTGAATCGAGACGTAGGTCCTCTTTTTTTGGCTCATTTTCCTGTTGGCTGATGTCTGTCGGCCGACGGTATCTGCTACGTGTCACTCTTTTAAGAGGCGAAAAAATTTGGTCTCAACGGCAGGTATGAAAGATATGAAAAGGTAGGGGTGGTTACTGGCTTACGAGGTTGCAGGACCTTTTTTTCTTCGATAGTTTGGGTATTTATACACTCCCGAACCAAGCACTATACTCGCCGATTTGAATAATTGGCATGATTTGAAGGAATCATCGTAAATTTCTCAACTACTTTCTTTTGAGTCGAATTTCTCCAAATAGATGAATAGTCATTTTTTCGTCCAAATTCATCCCCTTATCAATGCACCGAAGCATGATCTTCGACACTTTCCAATGCTGGGCGCCGCTTGCCGTTCTGGAATCAGTTACGAGATTCGCGCCCAAATCTCGTACTCTTTTCTTTCAGAGTCTTTCCTTTATCGGCTCGAGCAACCGAGAATTAACTCTGACTTTGCCTTCTTCGTCGCTCGACCGGGACAGTCTGGTGTTTGTCTTCAGTTGAAGTCAATCTTGGATAAGGCGATGATCTTATTTTTTCGGCCGCTTTTCCTGCGGCTAATGCCTTTGGCCGAAAGGTGTAGGTCGTGTGCTACACTCTTGCACAACTAAGACTGGTCTTAGTCAAGACACGGATCCCTCTTCATTGACTCATTCTTCTGTCAGCTAATGCTTTAGCCGAGGTATACGCCATGTGTCGCTTCCTCGGGTGGCGAAAATTTTTGTCTCAACAGCTGGCAACTGGGAACGGCGGCGGTGGCATTGGAGAAGCTGCGACCAACCCTAGCCGCACACATTCAAGGTTGGAGCCCGGTAATAGGGAAGGTCGGGAATCGACATGGCGGTTCAGGGGGGGTCCTCCAGTATCCTCAATCACCGACAGGTAGCGAGGCGGCTATCGCACAAGAACCCACGACCAACATAGCCCTAGATTGCTTCAATAGGGTTCGGTGACGACGACAATGTTTGGCGACACCGAGGGCTGTCAGGGTCGGGTCTCCGGAGACCAAGGATGCCAACGACGGGGTCCCGATGTTGCACAGCCAAGGAGAAAGGGGGTCTCGGGCTAAACTTGCTAAAAGAGAGAGAGAGGGAGAGGGAGATGGTGGCAAGTTATTGGTTGAACTCTAGCGACCAGCGACAGTCGTCGACGATAGGGGATCGACAATGGTGATGTGGAGAGGATTCTGTGGCGGTTGCGTGCCTGGAGAGGGAGAGGAGCATGTACGGGTGAGGGAAAACCCTAGGTTTCTTACAATGAGTTTTTGAGAAAATTGCTCTTGAGCCCCTCAAACACTGCCTTTTCAACTTCTATCCTAGACAGCACGTGCAATATGCATAAAGACCCCTCCATGTGTGATTTCACGCAAATCCGCACATAAAATATCAAGTTTTATCCATTAAAGCTACTTTTAAAATTTTGCGATTTTTTTCTTTTATTTTTTGTATTTTTTCTTGCTTTCGATGTGTCAAACTCAAAATCGGACCGCACTAGGACTTTTGGCACTGCCAAACTATTAAAGTGGTGATTTTGTTTCATCGAAAATCATTTTTGATTCATGAAATTTGCCTTCCCTCTTAGCCTCCACCGCGTCTGACTGATATCCACGATGTGTTCCATGTCTCGGTTTTAAGGAGATACATGTTCGACCCTTCGCATGTGATTGACTCAACTATACTTGAGTTGGGCGAAGACTTGAGATATGAGGAGCACCCGATGCGGATTCTTGCTCGGGAGATTGCTCGGGAGACAAAAAGAATTGCACAACCGGCTCATTCCGTATGTAAAAATATTGTGAGGTAATCACAATAAGCACGAGGCGACTTAGGGTTCGAAGACTGTGATGTGGGATTCGTACCCTTAGCTATTCGAGAGTTCTTCTTGAGATATTATTATAAGTTTCAAGGATGAAACTTTTCGTAGTGAGGGATGATGTAGTGTTTCAGTGCTCAGTAGTTGATTAGGTGCAATGGAGATGGCTGGTCGACACGTCTGTAGAGTGTCGGGCTAAGCGAGAGTTGTTTTAGCACAAAATAGACGCAAAACAAACTCGGGATCGCGAAAACTATTGAAACTGATTTCGAGTGCCCAGAATAGGTTTTGAATGCCCAGATGTTCAGGTTTGCCTTATATAAGTTTTAGATCCTCTTTTTGGTCACTCGAAAGTTACTGTAGTATTCTGGAAGTGAGTTGGTGACCTCCTTCGGATGTAACGAACTTTTGTGACATGTGGTAGATGGTAGTTGAGGTTTCAGGCACAAGTGTTGGATGCTCGGAAATGTTCGAATGCTGCTGCGAGGATTCGAACTGCTCAGTGTGTGCTCGGTTGGGGATCTGGTTTGGGCTTTCCTGGGATTCCAAACACCCGATTGTATATTCTATGCGCCCGAATGTGAGATTTTCTACAGTGATAGGTTTATTGATTTTTGTTCGTTGGGCACATTTTATCCAACCAATTCCTCCTTAATAAGCTCTCTGCATCCCTAACTCATTCCTTTCCCTTTCATTCACCTTAGAGGACTTAACCAACATTTCCTTCTCCTCCAATTCCATTATTTCCTCATTCCTCTTCTCTGCGGATGCAGCAGCTGCAGCAACATCACAACAACAACAGCAGTAGCAGCAACACCAGGGTATTTCAGGGTCTTTTGGTGTTTCCAACTATTGGTGTTGATGTTGCTCATGTTGTAGTTGAAGAGGAGAGCTTGAGGAGCGGTTCATTTCAGCTGGATTCTGTAAGAAAAATACGGATATGCGCAGCGGAAGAAAGAAACGCAATTAAAATTTTTCTTAAACCAAGATCACCTCATGTTTTGTTTTAGATCGTAAAAAGGGTAATCTAATTGATCTCATCAATTAGGATTTAATTTTTACCTTGCGCGGGTCGAGATCACCGCGAAGCCGACGATCGTTGGTAAAAATTGTTCGTCCTTGATAGCCGCGCACGCACCCGGCCTCTACTTGTGTCCACACGGAATCACGCCCTTGATCGAAAAATCGATCACCTTGATTCGCGATCCGATCACGAATTAATTCTTGTGTCGATATAAGGAGGATGAATCAATCTTCTAATTGTGCTAGCAATCTTCCGAAGATCGAGAACGATTAATTATGGAGGACTTTAGGAAGAGGGAGAGGATAGGCGGCTAGGGTTTTCTTATTCCTTTTCTCTTATTTTCAATATGTCACATATGACATATATATTTATAATGAGAAAACCCTAATTCTAATCCTAATCGAATCCTAATCCGATTGGATTATCCATTATCCTTAATCGAATCCTAATCCGATTGGATAATCCATTATCCTTAATCGAATCCTAATCCGATTGGATTATCCATTATCCTTAATCGAATCCTAATCCGATTGGACAATCCATTATCCTTAATCGAATCCTAAGCCGATTGGATAATCCATTATCGTTCGTGTGTAACATTTACACATAAGTCCCCCAAATATTTACTAACGATTAGCAAATACACCATGCAACTTTTGCACTTAAATACCTCTAATTTACAATAATTGCAAATTAGTCCTTTTACTAATAAATTAGTAAACTTTAGTATTGTGATTATAATTAATCCATTCTATAAACTTCTTTATCATCTCCATAATATCGATCATGCGCGATTCCTTATGTGTGTGACCTAATAGGTTCAATTCTGTCTGGTAGTGAGATATGATGCGATCCCCATCGACATCATCATCGAAACTCCTTTTGATGGATCAAACACTTTTGATTCTTCCATCGTATAATAATTATTCGCCTATAATTATTCTTATTGGTTCCCACAATCCACCAGTGACGCCTAGCAGCATATGGTGGCAATCCAGTCAGAAGTGAATATTGGACTGAACCTCTAGGTGCAGTTACCATACAATACAATCCTTCTATCGCATAGTCCCAACTGAGTGGAGGTCATGGAATACTCGTCAAACCCCATCACCCGTTATATGACAAATTTGATAGGACAGAAGCTCATATGGTTACTCTTGGAAACACCTTTCCATGAACCATATTACCCCGGCCGAGGATTTCTGAGCTTTGCCTTACAAATAGCATAGGACTAATTATCTCTCTACCGAGAGCGATAGATCCCCTGTAAACAAACACCCATTCCTAATATGAACCGACTGCAGCCAACATATACTACTAAGACCCGTGACTAGGATCAGAGTTTGCATAGTCAAACTACAGTAGCCTCATACTGAATGGCCGTAGTGTCGCAGGTCTAAGGATCAGTTGTACCACTGCAACATCGAATCAGTTACTGACGAAAGAGTAGACATCCAAGTAACTATTCGTAATTGGTCACGCTCAGTGCCCTTGTTCTATAACAACCACCTGCACGTTCGCTCCAGTGTCCCCACACTAATGACTTGAGACTCGTCATCCTAAAAGAGAGCGACACATACATCAATCTTGCCGGATCAATCATCGTCCCCATAATGATCCTCCGATTGAGAGCATTTATGACTTAATCACTAATAATATGTATCTCAAATTCTTAACTCTTAAGAATATACATTATCATCTCATTAATTCAAAGGACGATTCATGGACACATCAAATATGAATGGCATAAAATGCCCAAATTATAATAAAGATCAAGTACAAATATATCCCATATAATAAAATGCGTCAGCCTGATAGGCTTTTGGGGCATACTGTGATGACCCGGATCTCCGCAGAGCTGCTACAGTGCGTTGGGGTGGCCATTGGAGGCCTACATGGTGTGTTGGAGGTGTTTGTGGCACAATTGGACATAAGTGTTGGACATTGGACTTATATGGACCCTGTGAGTGATCAGAGGACCCCGTGGAGGGTTTAGAAGTGGTTTCGCGCGAATCGGATATTTAAATTGGGCTCCGCACGAAGTTTGGACTAAGAATACACTTCCGGGAGCCTCCGGCAATTTTTAGAGTTGGAATTTGGCGAAACGGACGTCAAATTCGGATTCAGCGCGCGAAAACGGTCAAAATGGACTACCTACTTGATGTTTTTGGGCACGGGTTACTGTTCACCGCCGGAACAGTAACTCCGGCGATCGCCGGCGGCGGCGGGCAGCGGCGGAGGGCGGCGGCGCGGCCTCGGGCAGGCGGCAGCGCGGCGGCGGGCAGGCGCGGGCAGCGCGCAGCGCGCGGGCAGGGCGCGCGGTTCACGCGGCAGGCGTGCACCGGAGCGGGGTGCCACGTGGCGGCTTCCCATTGGATGGTTACGGGTCGCGGTCCACGGAGCATAGCGGGGTGTACGGTGGACCGGAGGGGGACACGTGGCATCTTTCTATTGGTTCGGTTCATGAAGTCGGGTGCACCGGGTGCAGTGAGCGAGAGGGTTGACACGTGGCGCGCGGGGATTGGGCGCGCCACTGTGCGCGGCAGGCGCAGCGGTGCGCGGTGTACGGTGGACCGGATAGGGACTCGTGGCAGGGGTTCATTGGCGCGGTGTTGGGATTGTTGTGCACCGGGTGCAGCGAGTGTTTGGCTTGGACACGTGGCAAGCGTGGATTGGGCGAGCTACTGTGCGCGTACGGGCGGCAGGTGGCGGGGCAGGCGCGCAGGCGGCAGGCGGCAGGCGGCGGTGCCGGCGGGCGTGGCGGCCACGGCGCCGACGTGGCGCACGCGTGTGCCACGTGGCGGCCGCCCATTGGCCAGCGCCAACTGCCGCGTTGACCGGGGCTAGCCACGCGGCGTGTGGGGAGCGGCCGGATCCGCTGTGTGGTGTTCGGGGACACGTGTCGGCGCGAGGAGCGGGTCGGACGGTCGTTCGGTCCGACCGGATCGCGTGCGCGGAGTGGGCCGGGCCGGGCCGGGCCGGGCTACTGTGCGCGCCCGAAAGTTCGGGCCGGGCCGCACTGTTTGCGCCCGAAATGTTTCGGGCGCCCGGAAAAAGGGACACAGGGGTCATTTTGGGATTTGTTTGGAATGGCCTATAAATAGCCAACCCGAGCCCTCTTCTTTGGCTTTTTTCTTCCAAACCGCACCTCTTCTGCCCGAGCCACCTTAAGGTGATTTGTTCCCCTCTTGATGCTGGATCTTCCTGCCAAGTTCTGGGATTTTAGGAGGCTCGAATCCCGAGGTTCCCCATTTTACGGTGCGGCGCGACGTTGCATTTCCTGTTTCCTTCTTCGGCGCAGCAGTGATGTTTTGGCTCCCCTGGGCTACCCCGAGGTCCTTTTTCAGTGATTCTTGCGCCGATGACTCCTTACAGATAAGGCTTCAACTTTCATTTTGATCGCTTTTCCGTTTCGAGGTTTTGGCACGTTTCCCGAGGCATCTTTGACCCCATTTTTTCTGTGGTGGATTTTGGACAGCACCAACTTGCCGATTTTATATCTCAGCCTAGGAACATCGGATCGAGGCGATTCAAGAGTCGATTTTGATTTACTCGTCGCGAGGAACACAGTGGTGATTTTTCTGGGATTTTAGGAAATTGTTTCGAAGGTGAAAATTACTGTTTTCTCAGTGTACAGTGTGCAGTTTTTCTTCACAGTTTGATGTTTGGATTACCACCTTGCCGAATTTATAACTTGACTTACCGAACTCGGATTTGGGCGTGCAAGGTACCGTTTCGAAGCTATCGATGCGAGGATCGCTGTGATATTTTTATGGGATTTTTCTGGGCACTTTCTGCAGGTGATAATTTAACAGTTTCGGGACTGTTGTTGTATGGGTTAATTAAAGCAATATTTGGGAACCTAAGTGTATTTAGTGGACTTTGTGTTGTGCCAGGAGTGTTTCGGGTATACTGTATTTGTTGGAGTGCAGGATTGGAGTTTTTGGCATTTTCAGCTGTACGGACCCGGACAGTTAGCGCTTCAGGTGGGTGGTTGTTGCATGCCTCTACACCTGGCTTACTTACTAAGTTTATTAGAAAACCCCACTTTTGAGCATGTTGGTTGAATATTATGCATGATTGCCTGATATAAATGTGAGCCTATCATCTGAGATTAATTTTGTGAATATAGCATGTTGGGGACATTATGGGAATAATATTTCTGTTGGAACATGATCATTGGAATAATTTATTAGTGATGATTAATATGCTACACTAGCACCTAGATTTATGAAAGTGGATTAAATGATTAATTGTCAGGACATAATGACACATCAATGTGCGGGTGCCACTGTGAGATTTATTATGGATCAGGGATTATTTACATGTGTAGTTGACCGATGATTTTAGCATGATGGACATATTTATGTGGATTTATTATTATTACACCTGCAGAACTGTTATTTGCTATTCTCCATTTCTTATTGCCTGAGGACTTTTGCATGCTTATTTGGACATCTAGATAGGCCACTATTTTATTGCTACACTATCATATTGGGATTTGACTTAGGAGAAACCATGATTGCTTTCTTTCTCCTTTTTATTTTGACTTTTGAGTCATGTTGCTCGGGTTCGAGCAGAGGTTTGGGATAGTGTAGCTGGGACCTGAGGGTCAGAGATAGGGTGTACTTGATGTTGGATTGTGGGGCATTGCGGCAACCGCGGACAGTAGGCGGTTGACCGGATCTTGATTATTTTACCCAATTGTGGGTTGTGGGTTATTGCGGTGACCGCGGACTTTGGGCGGTTGACCGGATGTTTACTATTGCATCAGATTGGGTATCAGATTTTCTAGTGGATGGTATTTCCCACTTTTGAGTATTATTGCATCAGATCGGGGTTTCATTAGTGGACGGAGTTTCCCACTTTGATCATGTCATGATCCAGTCCTGCTATTGTGAGATATTGGTTACAGAGATGCTTGATACAGTGATACTTTACTCGTGTGGGTCGCTCCCCTCGAGTGCCACTCCGGAGTAGGCTTTAGACCGTGTTGGGTTCCGGTCAGTTGGTGAGTTGTGAGTGATGGCAGAGCAGGCAGTACCAGTTTACTGGTGGCACTAGATTGGGTCTATTTAGCCAGATGTTGTTTCCTGGTGCATTCATACCGTCATTTCCTTCGGTATTGCATTTAGAGGCATACTTGTTGTGGTTTCCCCTTTTATTCAGTAGTTCTGTTTACAGCTTTACTACCTGCCCTTTTCTTGCCTCTAGTAGACTTAGTGGGTACGCCGGAGCTTGAGGCTTTACCCACAGGGGGAGGCTACTGGTTTACTAGTGGTTCTCACCCCCACTGTTGTTTCCTCTTCTTTCCCCCCTGTTTTGCAGAGTCCTCATTGGAGTTGCTGATCTTCGGTCGTTGTTCGGGGCGAGGGAGTCACGAGCTAGATCGTTACCACCCGAGGAGTGTAGCTGTATCCCCTGGTTGGAGATTCCTCGTAGCTGTTGGCTGGCTTTTACTGTTTATCTGGAGGAGAGAGATCTTTTGTATTTGGAGAGACTGATGTACTATAGTTTTAGTTTATCTCCTTTTATAGTCGAGAGATGCTGTACTGAGGACATTGTATGATGATTATCTGTATTTGAGGGAATGGATATTGTACTCTATTTCATGATGTATAGTAATTGGATTTTATTTTACAGCATTTTATTTCAGCTCTGATATTTGTGTAGCTATAGTACTATCTTTTGCAGGTTAGACGCTTCGCCTATGCGGGTTTTGGCATAGGTGGCGGATCTGTTGGCGAGCCCGGGTCGCAGTTTCGACCCCGGGGCGTGACAGATTAAGTTGGTATCAGAGCTTAGGGATAGGTCAATTGGGACTGTAGAAACCCTAGGCTTATGGTTGGACCCTAGGATGACTTCGTGAGAGTCGTGAGTTTTGCGAGAGTCCTGATTGAGTTCTATACCTCTCCCAAGGGATGGGATGGGTGATTGGCATGTTTATTCTCCTAAGCAATTATGTTGGCTGCAGACAACATAATGCGGCGGAACGGTTGACATGCTCTAGACTCTCGCCGGATTGGGTCGAGTTTTGTTTTGTGCTGTGGTGCTGTTGGTCGTGGTGAGTGGTGTCTCCCCGACGCGTTGTGCGGATTGGTGTGCACTCGTCGCAGCGGTGGGGCTTGAGCTGATTGTTTTTGGGGCCGGATATTCGGATAGAGGTTAGAGAGCTTCAGGCCCCGACGGCAGGATTGTCTGAGGTTTATCAGCGGCAGAGTGAGCCGCTGTTCTAGGTGACAAAGTTGTCGGTGCAGTGGGCAGCACGACAGTGTTTTTCTTCTGAGACCACCTGGTTACAATATCCCCAGCGACAGTGATTTCTGAGGCGCCGATGGAGCGAGTGGCTCCTCCGTGCTACTGTTTTGTGTTGCAGCACCGAGGCAGGGTGGGTTGTTGATAGTGGATGAGTTGTGAGACATTATCGATCGACGGAGCCAGTTTTGGCAGATAAACCACCCTGATTTATGGATTTGAGTTGGATCCCTTGGAGGCAGAATCATGGTTGGTGGTGATGGAGTGATCAATTGAGAGTCTCCCTGTGATAGAGAGTTGATGCAGTGGTTGAACTGTGCGCTCCAGGTTTCGAGGGACGGAGCGCGTAGGATGCGTGCGACTGGGAGTGGATTGCGCCAGAATACCCTTTTAGTTTATCTGATCCCTCTGTTTTGGATTTTGGATTTTGGATGCCTCGACGGAGTAGGCATTGCGTATGGAGCGTACTGTTGCAGTTCCTTTGGATAGGGATCTGCCGCCAGAGGCGAGTTCTGGATAGAGGCGCCTGGCGCTAAGTGTTGGGGGACAGATCGGCTGGCCGAGGCACTTTCGTGTTCCTTTCCTGGATGGTGGACATCCTTGTGGATGGATTATGTAAAGCTTACCCAAAGGGAGGTTATCCTTTGTGATGGATAACATTCGTGTTTGGGGTACGGTGGATACGCTTGAGGGGTGAGCTGAGTAAGGATAATTGTATAAGGAATTGCAGGAATTAATTGTGTTTTGTCATATGACGATTGCGATAATGGATTTTCGGAGATGTCAGAGGTCAGGTGGACCCCGGTGGCAGCATCAGCATCGTCATCAGAGTGGCGCAGCGGTAGCGTGGATTGTTGTCTGCGAAGGGCCTTATTCCTTGCCTCAGTGTGAGCAAAGGCGGAGAATTGTGCTCCTTTTGTGGATAGCCTTGATTTTCAGGCAGATTAAGTGACGACCACCTACATTGAGCGGTTGAGACTGTGCTGCCTGGGTGGAGGACACCAAGGCAGTAGATCGGGTCGTCGCAGGTATGATTTCATCACCGCAGTCGGAGTTAGAGCATGTTGCATTCCTGCATGGACTAGAGGCAGATTTGTTACCACATGCACTAGAGGTACAGGTTCCTGTTGGTGTGGTGCATGTGGGGGAGGCTTGTGGATCATGTCCAGTGCAGTTGAGACCTCGAGTGGTATCGGCAGACTTATTGGTAGTGTACCTGGTCAGTGTTTGACCCAGTGCGTGGGATTGGTTGGCATAGTGCCACATGGTGTATGACTGCGGAGAGAGGAGGTTATGACCTTCTGCAAGCAGACATTAGAGACTTGTTCACTGAGACAGTCAGAGCACACAGGTTGCAGCGACAATGCGCGAGGTGCTGACGGCGGCACCGGGACACGAGGATATCTCTGTTATCGTGAGATCCGGGTGTGATTCCACCGGAGCTGATAATGATGCCGCCGATTAGGGAGATTGAGATTGCGGTTGACGTGGTTCAGGGAACCACGCCAACCCCGATAGCACCTCATTGGATTATCACTGGTAGAGCTAAGAGAGTTGATAGCGCAGTTGCAGGATCTGATGAACCGAGGGTCTGTTCGACCTAGTGCCACCCCGTTGATGTACGGTGGTGATGCCACACCGTTGATACACGGTGGTGATGTCACGTCGTGGACACACGACAGTGAGGGTCCTTGTATGGTGTGACCGCAGGCAAGTTTGCATATTGTTTAGGACCTTTTTATGGAATTATACTCCGGCAGTTGTCGCTGATGATACATGTACCTTTTTGGAATCTTACAGCTGAGTGTTTAGCCAAGATGGTATTCAGGACATGATGGGGGCATTGTGAGTACAGTGAGAACAAATGGGATGACTAAGGCCCTGTCATCTTAGGATTTGAGGAATTGTGTGTCCCAGCTGCACTTGGAAGGATTATTTGAGATATTCTTCCGGGATATTTTGTTTTTACCCCATCTCTGTATGATTTAGAGCTGGTGGAGTACTCATAGATGGTGTAACAAGGTCTGTGAGGAAGAAGCTGTATGCCAAGTGGTTGTGGCACGAGTTTTAGCTTCGAGAGCATATCTTCCTGGATCACTTAGTCTAGCCATAAGAGGCGGTGGTGGAAGTCCGGCCAAAATGGATGCTGTGCGAGAATGGCTGAGACCGGCAGTTATTTGTTGAGGTGAGGAGCTTTGTGAGCCGGATAGTGCCAGCAGAGCTTGACGAATGGGTGATGAGATTGATACCAGCCCTGATTTCAGCATCGCCAGTGTGGGGAGATGGATTTGTGAGATACAGTGATGCCCCTCATAGTAGCTATGAAGCTACAGTTGGATTTGTGGCAAGCATCCAATATCACCCTGATAGGGCCACTGTGGTGGCGGATACCTGGAGCAGGAGAGCTATTTGGGGTTGAGTTTGTTGATTCCGCAGCTGGCGCTGCGTGGACTGTCGAGGCAGACGTGGCCTATGATGGTGACACTGAAGGGCTCCTTTCCTTTCGGAGTTGCCTTGCATGTCACTGGTTTGGGAGTTGATGATACAACTCCCGAAATTTGATGAAGTGATCGTCTGGAGCAGTTACCCTTTTCGAGCCTGGAGGATTGGATTTACCATCTGCAAGGGTACTGGACCTTCTCGAAGATTGATTTGCGATCTGGTTCTTCCAACTGCTTATTGTTGTGTGCTGATGCCCGAGAGTTGGGGAGGTGTTGCTACACCTTGATGGTTTTGGATTAGAGATCAGAGTTACGTGATCAGTTGGAGGACCTATATCGGATGCCTCGGAGTACAGAGGTACTTGGATCGAGCTGGTGCGCCGATGGACTTGTGGTTGGATTATCTGAGGCCCTTGGAGGAGCGGAGGCTTGTGTACCGATGCAGATTACTTGGTAGCTCGAGCGGTTAGCCCAGCTGTACTTGGTTGAGTTGGTACGGTTTTTCTGGAGTGCCCGCCTTCAGTTTGTTCTAGTTAGAGGCCCGAGGACCGCATCGCGTCTTGGAGGAGGTACTTGTCAGCCTTGGGAGCTTGAGTGGTGGATGATTGGATGTTTACCCCCTTTTATTGTGGTTGAGATTTCGTGTTGAGGAACGACTTTAGTTTCGAGGACGAAACTTTCTTTTAGTGGGGGAGGATGTGATGACCCGGATCTCCGCAGAGCTGCTACAGTGCGTTGGGGTGGCCATTGGAGGCCTACATGGTGTGTTGGAGGTGTTTGTGGCATAATTGGACTAAGTGTTGGACTTCGGACTTATATGGACCATGTGAGTGATCAGAGGACCCCGTGGAGGGTTTAGAAGTGGTTTCGCGCGAATCGGATATTTAAATTGGGCTCCGCACGAAGTTTGGACTAAGAATACACTTCCGGGAGCCTCCGGCAATTTTTAGAGTTGGAATTTGGCGAAACGGACGTCAAATTCGGATTCAGCGCGCGAAAACGGTCAAAATGGACTACCTACTTGATGTTTTGGGCACGGGTTACTGTTCACCGCCGGAACAGTAACTCCGGCGATCGCCGGCGGCGGCGGGCAGCGGCGGAGGCGGCGGCGCGGCCTCGGGCAGGCGGCAGCGCGGCGGCGGGCAGCAGGCGCGGGCAGCGCGGCAGCGCGCGGGCGGGCGCGCGGTTCACGCGGCAGGCGTGCACCGCGAGCGGGGTGCCACGTGGCGGCTTCCCATTGGATGGTTTAGGGTCGCGGTCCACGGAGCATAGCGGGTGTACGGTGGACGGAGGGGGGACACGTGGCATCTTTCTATTGGTTCGGTTCATGAAGTCGGGTGCACCGGGTGCAGCGAGCGAGAGGGTTGACACGTGGCGCGGCGGGGATTGGGGCGCCACTGTGCGCGGCAGGCGCAGCGGTGCGCGGTGTACGGTGGACCGGGATAGGGACACGTGGCAGGGGTTCATTGGCGCGGTGTTTGGGATTGTTGTGCACCGGGTGCAGCGAGTGTTGGCTTGGACACGTGGCAAGCGTGGATTGGGCGAGCTACTGTGCGCGTACGGGCGGCAGGTGGCGGGGCAGGCGCACAGGCGGCAGGCGGCAGGCGGCGGTGCCGGCGGGCGTGGCGGCACGGCGCCGACGTGGCGCACGCGTGCGCCACGTGGCGGCCGCCCATTGGCCAGCGCCAACTGCCGCGTTGACCGGGGTAGCCACGCGGCGTGTGGGGAGCGGCCGGATCCGCTGTGTGGTGTTGGGGACACGTGTCGGCGCGAGGAGCGGGTCGGACGGCGTTCGGTCCGACCGGATCGCTCGCGTGGCGGGAGTGGGCCGGGCCGGGCCGGGCCGGGTACTGTGCGCGCCCGAAAGTTCGGGCCGGGCCGCACTGTTTGCGCCCCAAATGTTTCGGGCGCCCGAAAAGGGACACAGGGGTCATTTTGGGATTGTTTGGAATGGCCTATAAATAGCCAACCCGAGCCCTTTCTTTGGCTTTTTTCTCCCAAACCGCACCTCTTCTGCCCGAGCCACCTTAAGGTGATTTGTTCCCTCTTGATGCTGGATCTTCCTGCCAAGTTCTGGGATTTTAGGAGGCTCGAATCCCGAGGTTCCCCATTTTACGGGCGGGCGCGACGTTTGCATTTCCTGTTTCCTTCTTCGGGCGCAGCAGTGATGTTTTGGCTCCCCTGGGCTACCCCGAGGTCCTTTTTCAGTGATTTCTTGCGCCGATGACTCCTTACAGATAAGGCTTCAACTTTTATTTTGATTGCGCTTTCGGTTTCGAGGTTTTGGCACGTTTCCCGAGGCATCTTTGACCCCATTTTTTTCTGTGGTGGATTTTGGACAGCACCAACTTGCCGATTTTATATCTCAGCCTAGGAACATCGGATCGAGGCGATTCAAGAGTCGATTTTGATCTACTCGTCGCGAGGAACACAGTGGTGATTTTTCTGTGGATTTTAAAAATTGTCTCGAAGGTGAAAATTACTGTTTTCTCAGTGTACAGTGTGCAGTTTTCCTTCACAGTTTGATGTTTGGATTACCACCTTGCCGAATTTATAACTTGACTTACCGAACTCGGATTTGGGCGTGCAAGGTACCGTTTCGAAGCTATCGATGCGAGGATCGCGTGATATTTTTCTGGGATTTTTCTGGGCACTTTCTGCAGGTGATAATTAACAGTTTCGGGACTGTTGTTGTATGGGTTAATTAAAGCAATATTTGGGAACCTAAGTGTATTTAGTGGACTTTGTGTTGTGCCAGGAGTGTTTCGGGATATGTCTTGTTGGAGCGCAGGATTGGAGTTTTGGCCATTTTCAGCTGTACGACCCGGACAGTTAGCGCTTCAGGTGGGTGGTTGTTGCATGCCTCTACACCTGGCTTACTTACTAAGTTTATTAGAAAACCCCACTTTGAGCATATTGATTGAATATTATGCATGATTGACTGATATACATGTGAGCCTATCATCTGAGATTTAATTTTGTGGAAATAGCATGTTGGGGACATTATGGGATAATATTTCTGTTGGAACATGATCATTGGAATAATTTATTAGTGATGATTAACATGCTACACTAGCACCTAGATTTATGAAAGTGGATTAAATGATTAATTGTTGGGACATAATGACATATCAATGTGCGGGTTGACACTGTGAGATTTATTATGGATCAGGGATTATTTGCATGTGTAGTTGACCGATGATATTAGTTGATGGACATATTATGGGATTTTATTATTCATTACACATGAAAACTGTTATTTGCTATTCTCCATTTCACATTGCTGAGGACTTTTGCATGCTTATTTGGACATCTAGATAGGCCACTATTTTATTGCTACACTATCATATTGGGATTTGACTTAGGAGAAACCATGATTGCTCTTCTTTCTCCTTTTTATTTAGACTTTTGAGTCATGTTGCTCGGGTTCGAGCAGAGGTTTGGGATAGTGTAGCTGGGACCTGAGGGTCAGTGATAGGGTGTACTTGATGTTGGATGTGTGGGCTATTGCGGCAACCGCGGACAGTAGGCGGTTGACGGATCTTGATTATTTTACCCAATTGTGGGTTGTTGGTTATTGCGGTGACCGCGGACTGTGGGCGGTTGACCGGATGTTTACTATTGCATCAGATTGGGTATCAGATTTCTAGTGGATGGTGTTTCCCACTTTTGAGTATTATTGTATCGGATCGGGGTTTCATTAGTGGACGGAGTTTCCCACTTTGATCATTGTCATGATCCAGTCCTGCTATTGTGAGATATTGGTTACAGAGATGCTTGATACAGTGATACTTTACTCGTGTGGGTCGCTCCCCTCGAGTGCCACTCCGGAGTAGGCTTTAGACCGTGTTGGGTTCCGGTCAGTTGGTGAGTTGTGAGTGG
>CM054950.1:3045004-3089843 GCA_029168755.2 Tillandsia fasciculata
ATGTGATACAATCATTCTATCAGGGTCTCGACTAGACAAGGTCAGGGAATTGCGCTGTTAAATCCTACCGTCTGCTCATATGTTAAAATGATCGACGGCGATTTCTAAAATCGGGAAACCTTTCCGTTTTTACTTCTTGCCCATGGGCTAAGATATTCAAAATCGATACTCATAAATTCATATAGGACTAATCCATTATCTTATTAAGGGCGTATTAGATTCTATTATAGTGTACACCCTATTCCTCCAAACGAACATAATGCAGCCAAAATGCACTGCAAGGACCCAAAATGGCGAGGGACCAAGGTATGTACAAATCAAACTACCAAATATCCCCATTGTGCAATATGTCGAGAAACTTCAGGGTAAAGACTTGTGATGACCCGGATCTCCGCAGAGCTGCTACAGTGCGTTGGGGTGGCCATTGGAGGCCTACATGGTGTGTTGGAGGTGTTTGGGGCATAATTGGACATAAGTGTTGGACTTGGACTTATATGGATCATGTGAGTGATCGGAGGACCCCGTGGAGGGTTTAGAAGTGGTTTCGCGCGAATCGGATATTTAAATTGGGCTCCGCACGAAGTTTGGACTAAGAACGCATTTCCGGGTGCCTTCGGCAATTTTTAGAGTTGGAATTTGGCGAAACGGACGTCAAATTCGGATTCAGCGCGCGAAAACGGTCAAAATGGACTACCCACTTGATGTTTTTGGGCACGGGTTACTGTTCACGCCGGAACAGTAACTCCGGCGATCGCCGGCGGCGGCGGGCAGCGGCGGAGGGCGGCGGCGCGGCCTCGGGCAGGCGGCAGCGCGGGCAGCGCGCAGCGCGCGGGCAGGGGGCGCGCGTTCACGCGGCAGGCGTGCACCGGAGCGGGGTGCCACGTGGCGGCTTCCCATTGGATGGTTCACGGGTCGCGGTCCACGGAGCAGCGGGTGCACGGTGGACTGGGGGGGACACGTGGCATCTTTCTATTGGTTCGGTTCATGAAGTCGGGTGCACCGGGTGCAGTGAGCGAGAGGGTTGACACGTGGCGCGCGGGGATTGGGCGCGCCACTGTGCGCGGCAGGCACGGGTGGTGCGCGGTGCACGGTGGACCGGGGCGCGCCACGTGGCGGCCCGGATTGGTTCGGTGTTTGGGTTGTGTGCACCGGGTGCAGCGAGCACGTGGCTTGGACACGTGGCGCGCGGGGATTGGGCGCGTCACTGTGCGCGTGCAGGTGGCGGGGCGGCGGCGTGCAGGCGTGGCAGGCGGCGGCAGCTGGCGTGGCGGCCACGGCACGACGTGGCGCACGCGTGCGCCACGTGGCGGCCGCCATTGGCCAGCGCCAACGGCCCGTTGACCGGTGGAGCGCCACGCGGCGTGAGGGGAGCGGCCGGATCCGCTGTTCGGTGTTTCGGGGACACGTGTCGCGTAGTGGAGCGGGTCGGACGGTTTCTGCGGTCCGACCGGATCCGCTGTGCGAGCGGGCTGGCAGGTGGGCCGAGCGGGCCGGGCACTGTTTGGGCCGGTTTTGGGGCCCGAAAGATTCGGGCGCCCGAAACCGGGGACCCAATTGGTATTAATCCAATTGTTGGATGGGCCTATAAAAGCAGCCCATCCCCCTCCCTTTTCTTCCTTTTCCCGAGCTGTAGAGAGAGAATGGGAGGGTGAGTTCTTTATGAAAGTTTTTCCCCTTGATGTCCTGGATCTTGTGGTGGATTCCCAGAATTCTGGAAGCTCGGCAACGGCGATATCATTTTTACAGTTCGCCTCGGTTTTCGCCCCATTTCGGCCCATTACCGTCGCAGTTCAGTCAGAAATTCGCTGTGAGCAAACCAGGAGGAGTTTTTGGATGATTTCTTCGACAGCGTGTTCCTAAGAGGTAAGGCTTCGATTTTCGTGTTGATCGCTTCGCTCCGTTTCGCACTTTTGGCACGTTTCCCGAGGCATCTTTGACCCCCTCTTTTGCTGTTTGGAGTTTGGACAGCGGTACCTTCGACGAATTGTTTCTCGGCGTAGGAATATCGGATCGAGGCGATTCAAGAGTCGATTTTGATCTACTCGTCGCAAGGAACAGCTCGTATTTTTCTTGGGATTTTATGAGATTTATTTCGAGGTGATAATTACTGTTTTCTCAGTGTACAGTGTGCAGTTTTTCTTTACAGTTTGATGTTTGGATTACCACCTTGCCGAATTTATAACTTGACTTACCGAACTCGGATTTGGGCGTGCAAGGTACCGTTTCGAAGCTATCGATGCGAGGATCGCTGTGATATTTTTCTGGGATTTTTCTGGGCACTTTCTGCAGGTGATAATTTAACAGTTTCGGGACTGTTGTTGTATGGGTAATTAAAGCAGTATTTGGGAGCCTAAGTGTATTTAGTGGACTTTGTGTTGTGCCAGGAGTGTTTCGGGTGTACTGTATTTGTTGGAGCGCAGGATTGGAGTTTTTGGCATTTTCAGCTGTACGGACCCGGACAGTTAGCGCTTCAGGTGGGTGGTTGTTGCTTGCCTCTATATCTGACTTACTCACTAAGTTTATTAGAAAACCCCACTATTGAGCATATTGATTGATTATCATGCATAATTGACTGATATACATGTGAGCCTATCTCTGGGATTAATTTTGTGGATATAGCATGTTTTGGGATAATATTGCTGTTGGAACATGATCATTGGAATATTTAATTGTGATAATTAACATGCTACATTAGCACCTAGATTTTATGAAAGTGGATTAAATGGATTAATTGTTGGGACATAATGATATATCAATGTGCGGGTTTCACTCTGGGAATTATTATGGACAGGGATCTTATACATGTGTAGTCGACTGATGATTTTAGCCTGATGGTGATATTTATGTGGATATTATTAATTATTACACATGTAAACTGTTATTTGACATATTCTCTCTTTCACATTGCTGAGGACTTTTGCATGCTTATTTGGACATCTAGATAGGCCACTATTTTATTGCTACACTATCATATTGGGATTTGACTTAGGAGAAACCATGATTGCTTTCTTTCTCCTTTTATTTAGACTTTTGAGTCATGTTGCTCGGGTTCGAGCAGAGGTTTGGGATAGTGTAGCCGGGACCTGAGGGTCAGTGATAGGGTGTACTTGATGTTGGATTGTGGGTTATTGCGGCAACCGCGGACAGTAGGCGGTTGACCGGATCTTGATTATTTTACCCAATTGTGGGTTGGGGGTTATTGCGGTGACCGCGGACTTTGGGCGGTTGACCGGATGTTTACTATTGCATCAGATTGGGTATCAGATTTCTCTAGTGGATGGTATTTCCCACTTTTGAGTATTATTGTATCGGATCGGGGTTTCATTAGTGGACGGAGTTTCCCACTTTGATCATAGTCATGATCCAGTCCTGCTATTGTGAGATATTGGTTACAGAGATGCTTGATACAGTGATACTTTACTCGTGTGGGTCGCTCCCCTCGAGTGCCACTCCGGAGTAGGCTTTAGACCGTGTTGGGTTCCGGTCAGACCGTGTTGGGTTCCGGTCATTTGGACAGTGGAGACACTGAGTTCGTGAGTGATGCAGAGCAGGCAGTACCAGTTTTACTGGTGCACTAGATTGGGTCTATTTGGTCAGATACTGTTTCCTGATGCATTCATACCGTCATTTCCTTCGGTATTGCATTTAGAGGCATACTTGTTGTGGTTTCCCCTTTTATTCAGTAGTTCTGTTACAGCTTTACCCCCTTGCCCTTTTCTTGCCTCTAGTAGACTTAGTGGGTACGCCGGAGCTTGAGGCTTTACCCACAGGGGGAGGCTACTGGTTTACTAGTGGTTCTCACCCCCACTGTTGTTTCCTCTTCTTTTCTCCCCCCTGTTTTGCAGAGTCCTCATTGGAGTTGCTGATCTTCGGTCGTTGTTCGGGGCGAGGGAGTCACGAGCTAGATCGTTACCACCCGAGGAGTGTAGCTGTATCCCCTGGTTGGAGATTCCTCGTAGCTGTTGGCTGGCTTTTACTGTTTATCTGGAGGAGAGAGATCTTTTGTATTTGGAGAGACTGATGTACTATAGTTTTAGTTTATCTCCTTTTATAGTCGAGAGATGCTGTACTGAGGACATTGTATGATGATTATCTGTATTTGAGGGAATGGATATTGTACTCTATTTCATGATGTATAGTAATTGGATTTTATTTTACAGCATTTTATTTCAGCTCTGATATTTGTGTAGCTATAGTACTATCTTTTGCAGGTTAGACGCTTCGCCTATGCGGGTTTTGGCATAGGTGGCGGATCTGTTGGCGAGCCCGGGTCGCAGTTTCGACCCCGGGGCGTGACAGATTAAGTTGGTATCAGAGCTTAGGGATAGGTCAATTGGGACTGTAGAAACCCTAGGCTTATGGTTGGACCCTAGGATGACTTCGTGAGAGTCGTGAGTTTTGCGAGAGTCCTGATTGAGTTTTATACCTCTCCCAAGGGATGGGATGGGTGATTGGCATGTTTATTCTCCTAAGCAATTATGTTGGCTGCAGACAACATAATGCGGCGGAACGGTTGACATGCTCTAGACTCTCGCCGGATTGGGTCGAGTTTTGTTTTGTGCTGTGGTGCAGTTGGTCGTGGTGAGCGGTGTCTCCCCGACGCGTTGTGCGGATTGGTGTGCACTCGTCGCAGCGGTGGAGCTTGAGCGGATTGTTTTGGGGCCGGATATCCGGATTGAGGTTAGAGAGCTTCAGGCCCCGATGGCAGGATTGTCTGAGGTATATCAGCGGCAGAGTGAGCCGCTGGTCTGGGTGACACAGTTGTCGGAGCAGTGGGCAGCCCGACAGTGTTTTTCTCCTGAGACCACCTGGTTACAGTATCCTCAGCGGCAGTGATTTCTGAGGCGCCGATGGAGCGAGTGGCCCCTCCGTGCTAATGTTTTGTGTTGCAGCACCGAGGCGGGGTGGATTGTTGATAGTGGATGAGTTGTGGGACATCATCGATCGATGGAGCCAGTTTTGGCAGATGAACCACCCTGATTTATGGATTTGAGTTGGAGCCTTTGGAGGCAAAATCGTGGTTGGTGGTGATGGAGTGATCAATTGAGGGTCTCCCTGTGCTAGAGAGTTGAGGCAGTTGTTGAACTGTACGCTCCAGGTTTCGAGGGACGAAGCGCGTAGGATGTGTGCGACTGGGAGTGGATTGCGCCAGAATACCCTTTAGTTTATCTGATCCCTCTGTTTTGGATTTTGGATTTTGGATGCCTCGATGGAGTAGGCATTGTGTATGGAGCGTACTGTTGCAGTTCCTTTGGATAGGGATCTGCCGCCAGAGGCGAGTTCTGGATAGAGGCGCCTGGCGCTAAGTGTTGGGGGACAGATCGGCTGGCAGAGGCACTTTCGTTTTCCTTTCCTGGATGGTGGACATCCTTGTGGACGGATTATGTAAAGCTTACCCAAAGGAAGGTTACCCTTTGTGATGGATAACATTGTGTTTGGGGTACAATGGATACGCTTGAGGGGTGAGCTGAGTAAGGATAATTGTATGAGGAATTGCAGGAATTAATTGTGTTTTGTCTTATGACGATTGCGATAATGGATTTTCTGAGATGTCAGAGGTCAGGTGGACCCCGGTGGCAGCATCAGCATCGTCATCAGAGTGGCGCAGCGGTAGCGTGGATTGTTGTCTGCGAAGGGCCGTATTCCTTGCCTCAGTGTGAGCAAAGGCGGAGAATTGTGCTCCTTTTTGTGGATAGCCTTGATTTTCAGGCAGATTAAGTGACGACCACCTACATTGAGCGGTTGAGACTGTGCTGCCTGGGTGGAGGGCACCAAGGCAGTGGATCGGGTCGTCGCAGGTGTGATTTCATCACAGCAGTCGGAGTTAGAGCATGTTGCATTCCTGCATGGACTAGAGGCAGATTTGTTACCACATGCACTAGAGGTACAGGTTCCTGTTGGTGTGGTGCATGTGGGGGAGGCTTGTGGATCATGTCCAGTGCAGTTGAGACCTCGAGTGGTATCGGCAGACTTATTGGTAGTGTACCTGGTCAGTGTTTGACCCAGTGCGTGGGATTGGTTGGCACAGTGCCACATGGTGTATGACTGCGGAGAGAGGAGGTTATGATCTTCTGCAAGCAGACATTAGAGACTTGTTCATTGAGACAGTCAGAGCACACAGGTTGCAGCGACAATGCGCGAGGTGCTACGGCGGCACCGGGACGCGAGGATATCCCTGTTATCGTGAGATCCCGGGTGTGATTCCACCGGAGCTGATAATGATGCCGCCGATTAGGGAGATTGAGATTGCGGTTGACGTGGTTCAGGGAACCACGCCAACCCCGATAGCACCTCATTGGATATCACCTGTAGAGCTGAGAGAGCTGATAGCGCAGTTGCAGGATCTGATGGATCGAGGGTCTGTTCGACCTAGTGCCACCCCGTTGATGTACGGTGGTGATGCCACACCGTTGATACACGGTGGTGATGTCACGTCGTGGACACACGACAGTGAGGGTCCTTGTATGGTGTGACCGCAGGCAAGTTTGGATATTGTTTAGGACCTTTTTATGGAATTATACTCCGGCAGTTGTCGCTGATGATACATGTATCTTTTGGAATCATACAGCTGAGTGTTTAGCCAAGATGGTATTCAGGACCCGGTAGGGGCATTATGAGTACAGTGAGGACAAATGGGATGACTAAGGCCCTGTCGTCTTAGGATTTGAGGAATTGTGTGTTCCAGCTGCACTTGGAAGAATTATTTGAGATATTCTTCCGGGATATTTTGATTTTACCCCATCTCTGTATGGTTTAGAGCTGGTGGAGTACTTGTAGATGGTGTAACAAGGTCTGTGAGGAAGAAGCTGTATGCCAAGTTGTTGTGGTACGAGTTTTAGCTTCGAGAGCATATCTTCTTGGATCACTTAGTCTAGCCATAAGAGGCGGTGGTGGAAGTCCGGCCAAAATGGATGCTATGCGAGAATGGCTGAGACCGGCAGTTATTTGTTGAGGTGAGGAGCTTGTGAGCCGGATAGTGCCAGCAGAGCTTGACGAATTGGTGATGAGATTGATACCAGCCCTGATTTCAGCCTCGCCGGTGTGGGGAGATGGATTTGTGAGATACAGTGATGCCCCTCATAGTAGCTATGAAGCTACAGTTGGATTTGTGGCAAGCATCCAATATCACCCTGATAGGGCCACTGTGGTGGCGGATACCTGGAGCAGGAGAGCTATTTGGGGTTGAGTTTGTTGATTCCGCAGCTGGCGCTGCGTGGACTGTCGAGGCAGACGTGGCCTATGATGGTGACACTGAGGGCTCCTTTCCTTTCTGAGTTGCCTTGCATGTCACTGGTTTGGGAGTTGATGATACAACTCCCGAAATTTGATGAGGTGATCGTCTGGAGCAGTTACCCTTTTTCAAGCCTGGAGGATTTGTTTGACCATCTGCAAGGGTACTGGACCTTCTCGAAGATCGATTTGCGATCTGGTTCTTCCAACTATTTATTGTTGTGTGCTGATGCCCGAGAGTTGGGGAGGTGTTGCAACACCTTGATGGTCTTGGATTAGAGATCAGAGTTACGTGATCAGTTGGAGGACCTATAGCAGATGCCTCGAAAGTACAGAGGTACTTGGATCGAGCTGGTGCGCCGGTGGACTTGTGGTTAGATTACCTGAGGCCCTTGGAGGAGTGGAGGCTTGTGTACCGATGCAGATTATTTGGTAGCTCGAACGGTTAGCCCAGCTGTACTTGGTTGAGTTGGTACGGTTTTTCTGGAGTGCCCGCCTTCAGTTTGTTCTAGTTAGAGGCCCGAGGTGTCACGCCCCGGGGTCAGAACTGTACCCCGGGCTCGCCAACAGATCCACCGCCCCTACAGGAAGCCCCGTAGAGACGTAGCGTCTAACCTGCAAAATTAGATTAACTATACCAACAAATATCAGAGCAGTAAGGAAAAACTAACTACGAACAGGAAATAGTACAGTCTCTCACAAAATATATACAACATATCCTCACCTGAGTACAAAAGTCTCTCAAAGAAAGCAGTAAAGTACAACTCGATACCTCACTACATAACTCTCAAACCTGACACAACCAAAATATAGGGGTACCTCTAGGCCACACTGAAGTTGAGGGGGGGAAGGGATCTATCTCGCGACTCCCTTACCTCGATCTGAAGGAGCAGGATCAGCAACAGGCACCGCAGGAACTGGAGCTGGAGTCCCTGGGGAAAAGACACCACGACGGGTGTGAGAACTACCTCCCACAGTAGTTCTCAGTGGGTGCCGCCAACAAGCCCGACGGTCTGCCCACTAAGTCTACTAGAGATAAAAGTAACAAAAGAAATGCAGTATGAAAAGCTGGAAAGTAAATATCTACTGCTACTATGCCCCTATCTACAATGCTCAAAGGGAGGAACAGGATGACGATATGCCACAACTGACACTCAACTCAGGATACCCAATCCAAACTGACTGCCACAACGGGCTCAGTCAAACCTGCGCCTACCTACTACTGTAGGTATATCCGGTACTCCAACCCGGTATATAGCTCAATCTCAAGCCGGTACTACAACCCGGTCTCGCCTACTCCGGAGTGGCACTCGAGGGGAGCGACCCGCTCGAGTCAAACAACTGCGCAACACTGTCCAGCACAAAGGTGGCACATGCAGGCTATGATCCAATCACTGTCTCACTCACTGGCTAATACTGTCACACTGTCACTATCACTATCACTATTACTATCTCAATGATGAACAATCTACAGACTGCTACCAATACTACTCGGTCCCCAGACACGAGTACAATGCAACATAGCTACTAAACCTCCCAACCCGCGACCCGGGGAAAAATCACAGTGTCAGAACGACAAGGTACAACCACTGGGGGAAAGCTAAGGTGATGAGCAAATCTGAAAACATGTTCACCTTTTCTGTAGTCTAATTGTGCATGAATAGATAATTAACTGACAATAAAGCTAAGTTGAGTTTTCATGATTTAAGAGTTCAAACACTGCTAGTGGTCCAATGAAGTCATCAGATTTAACATCTATCAACTGTGGGTACTAACATTCAGTTTGCATAGATTAAACAGCTCATATACTATCTTGCATGCACTTATAATCATAGAATTAGAGTGCAGTCCATAGGTATTGAGAGCAGGATCACCCACCTGATCGCGCTAACTGTCCGGGACGGTACAGATAAACAGTCCAAAGATCGACAATCTCCCAGATCCACGGAGCAAGGAGCACAGAAAAAGTGCTCTAAAAGTCCTGGGTACAACAACTACTCATAATTACACAATTCATACACACAACTACCATTCCAAAAATCTGCAAACAAGGTTACTGTTCACACACGAATTTCACCTGAAAATAAATTTCACGAAATTCCAATAAAAATATCACGACGATCCTCGCGAAGAGTAGATGTCGATAGGCTCTTGAATCGTCGAATTCCGATGTCCGGATGAGAAGATAAAAATCCGCGAAGTGAGTGCTGTCCAGAAATCTCACAACAAAACAGCGGCTCAGAAATGCCTCGAAATCCGTGCCAAAAACCCAAATCCAGGCAAAACACTCAACACGAAAATCGAAGGTTTACCTCTCGTGAATCCAACGCCACAAAAATCGCTGAAATCGGATATCGGGGTAGCTCTGTGGAATTTTTAGACTGAAATGCGACGATAACGGGCCTCCAACAGAAATCCGTCGCTCCGCACTTCGAGGCAGAAAACACAGTCGTCACGGCTTCCAGATTTTCTGAAACTTCACCAAGAGATTCCCAAGAGGAAGAGGAAGAACTTTGGTAAAGGGAGCAATGGCTAAATCTTCTCGGAAAGGGCTCAAAAACGCAGCCCAAGTGACCTATTTATAGGCCCCCAAAGAAAAGAAGCCCAAAAAGCCAACTTTAACACTTTCGGGCCCAACTTTCGGGCGCCCGAAAGTTTTCGGGCGGCTACAGTAACGGGCCGGCCCGTTACTGTGCGCGCCCGAATCTCCCTCAGGCCGCCACGTGTCCAAACCGTACGCCTCATGCACCCGGCGCACGACCCCGACCACTGCCGCGTCGCCACGTGTCCCGACCGGACGACGTGCACCCGTGCGCCCGACCAACCACGGGGCGCCACGTGGCAGCCCCCACGCCGACCTGGTCAACGCGCACGTCGCGCGACGTGCGCGGCCGCGCCGCCGCCGGACCCGGGTCGGGCACGCGTCCCGAGGCACCGCCTCAGCCGCCGCCGCCGCGTGGACCGGGTGCACCAGAACCAGCCAACCACACAACGCCACGTGTCCCTCGGTTCACCGTGCACCAAAGCCAAAATTTCCGTGGACCGCGCCTGCTGAACCGACCAACAGGAGAGCGCCACGTGTCCCATCCGTACGGTGCACGACCCCGCGGTGGACCGCGCGCCTGCCCGCGCGCCCGCGCGCCTGCCCGCGCCGCTCGCCGCCTGCCCGCGCCGCTCCGCCGCCTGCCCGAGGCTGCTCCGCCGCGCTCCGCCGTCCGCCGGCGGCCGCCGGCGCCTCTCCGGCCGCCGGAACAGTACCCCTTGCCTCGATTTCCGTGTTTTCGCGTCCGGGCTCCGAAAAATTCAAGTAAATAGTCCATTTTGCTCGTTTTCGCGCGCTGAATCCAAATCCGAGGTCCGTTCGGCCAAATTCCGCTTCTAAAATTTTCAAAATTCCCCGGAAAAGTAAACTTGATCCAATTTCTATTCCGGGTCCCATTCTTGGCTCCAATAAGCGCGCAAACACCTCATACAACCAAAATGGACTCCCAGAGAAGGAAACAAGCCCCAATTTTCCCAGAAACTCAAATCTGGAGCCCGACACGCACACCCACACACCCAAAAGCCTCCAAGCCAACAGTAAACCCTGTCGTGGGGATCCGGGTCCTCACATCCTCCCCCACTAAAAGAAAGTTTCGTCCTCGAAACAAACACAGCTCAAAAGGGAAACTCCAAGCCCAAAGGTAAGCCTCCAACACACAAACTCCAACTCCCCAGTCGCTACAAACTCTCCACAAAGCGCGTCCAACCGCGGAAAACTCAGAAATTCCCAAACACCGAGGACAAGAAGAACAGCCAACTCTACGCCTCCAAACTATTCGAATTATGCTACAAAACTTAACAGGAAAGGAAAGAGCCCCACCAGTAGGAAGGTTATCAATCCCCAACTCTCAGATTTAGAAAACAACTGAAATTAGCGAACAGTTCGAAAGTTCCGAGAGACCAGTGCCCTTGCCCTAAACCAACAAGGACAGGTTCGGGCACTGTCCCTACTTCTGGAGTAATCTTTTGTATCTTTTATTCTGTTCGCGAATTTCAGCATAAGAGTGGAAAAAAATAAGGGAGAGAAGGGTTGATGCCGTTCCTGCTGCGACAACAAAACGGAGCTACGGTCTACCCGTGCCCCTAAAAGAAACACCATTCTAACCAAGACCCCTAGAGACAAACCCTCTAGTCCTAGGCGTCACCTACGCTCGACAAGTCGCGCCTAACCCAAAGCCGCTAAAGCCACTGCTGCAGGGAAGATGTCTTAGTACCCAATAGAAATGATCTCCTATCGTCCATCTTGCGGAAAGGCCACTATTCTCCGTTCGCAAACAAATGTTGCACGATGCCGCACCAACTGGTCCATCCCAAGTGCTCAACCTGAGTCGGGGAGCTGCAACTGAACCAACACAACAATCGGCGTGCCTCGCCAAGTTTCAGCCGTTCTGATCACACTCCAACATTCGCCTCTGCTGGAAGACACTAGGATGAATCCAAACGCTAATGCCAGTCACAAAAATTCCTATCCCGTAATTACGCCAAGATGCACATGTCCCGATGCTATGCAGACGGATGCAAAAACTCTACTGAAGAATGAATGAGATGCACCAGTATCAAAAGAAGCCCGAGCACGGAGTGCTAAGATCAGAATAATACCTGCAACGACCTGCTCGGCTGCTGAAGTAACCTCAATCGGAGCGGCATAAATACGACCGCTCGGTGCCGGGGGACGTTGCTCTGGCTGTCGGGAAGAAGATGAGGCAACCTCTGGCCTGCTATAGGCCGCTGAAGGATCGGCTGGCTGGTAAGGGACAAACGGTGCAGGTGCTGATGAAGGAGCTGGATGGCCGGCTCTAGGGCACACGCTCGCAAAGTGACCGGCCTGCCCGCAGCGAAAACAGTGGCCCTGTCTCTGCGGGCACTGAGTCGGTAAATGTGGGCCTCCACAGATGACACACCGATCTGGGCGCTGCTGCTGAAGAGTCTGCTGTTAGAACTGCTGCTGTCGTGAGGGTCGACGCTGCTGCTGCTGTACCTGGCGAGACGCCCCCGATCTCTGATGTCCCTGGTACCCCTGGCCCTGCGAGTGGGAACGTGGAGGTCTCGGGGGTCCCTGCCTACTAGACTGCCCCTCCTCCGGAGAAGCCGGGCGCTTCGCCCCAGGAATCGCTACAGGGGCCGGAGATACCTCATCCATCACGGCCTCTCCACTCTCCACATACAAAGCCTGCTCCATCGAGGCCTCCAAGGTCTGCAGTCGGCGGGATCGGACAAACTGGTAAATATCTCGGCGAAGTCCTCGCTCAAACATATAGACGCGGTGGCTCTCGTCCCTGGCCACATGTGGCACACATGCCAGAAGCTGGTTGAATTCTGCGATGTACATCTGCACAGGCCTATCTCCCTGGCGGAGATTCTTCAACTGCTCCTCCAATCGCTGTCTGTCACGCCCCGGGGGTAACCAGAACCCGGGCCCACCAACAGATCCGCCGTGTACACAGAATTTTCCATGTACACGAAGCGCTGGTAACCTGCTCAGATAGATAATATACAATAGAAGAGCATAACAGAGCTGAACTAATAGAACTAACAGTAATCTCAGACTGAAATAAACTGTAAACTGAAATAAAAGTACAATATACTCCCAGCTCACCATAAATAATACAACCAGCTGGCCACAGCCAGACCCAAAAGTAAACTACAATGTCTGAGATACAAAAGGGGAGTACAGTAATAGTCTAGCTAAACTCTCGCTCGGGGTAGACGATCTAGCTAGTCGGCGATCCTCTTACCTCGATCTGCCGCTGAAGGCCCAGCGGCTCCCACAGTCGACTCTGCAAAACAAAGGGGAAGAAAGAACAAGAAACAACAATGGGGGGTGAGAACTACTAGATAAACCAGTAGCCTCCCCTAGTGGGTAAAACCTCTGATGCTGACGCACCCACTAGGAATAAAGAGGCAAAAAGGAAAGAACAGTGGTATGCAATAAAGACTGCTGAAAAGAAACTACCACTACTATGCCTCTAAATGCAGTGCCAAAAGATGACTGTATAGATGCAACTATAAAGCTGACTGCCCAAAGAAAACCCAATCAGTGGGCCAGAAAATACTGGCACTGCCTGCTCTGTCATCTCTCACAACTCACCAACTGACCGGCACCCATCACGGTCTAAAAGCCTACTCCGGAGTGGCACTCGAGGGGAGCGACCCACACGAGTAAAGTATCTCTGTATCAATCATCTCTGTAACCGATGTCTCATAATAGCAGGACTGGATCATGACCATGATCAAAGTGGGAATACTCCATCCACTAATGCAACCCCGATCCCCAATCTGGTGTGATAATAACACCCGGTCAACCGCCCAAAATCCGCGGCTACCGCTGAACCCATAGACCCCAATCTGATAAGGTAAAAACATCTGGTCAACCGCCTATCATCCGCGGTTGCCACTATGCCCCACAATCCCCTAAGACAATCCCAACTGTCTCAAACTCAATGTCCAGACACCACTATCCCAAAATCCCGCTCAGACTCGAGCAACATGCATCGATAGAGAAGAATAACAATAACACATGTTTTCTCCTAAGTCAAGTCCCATAATATAGTGCTGCAGTAAGATAGTGGCTTAACTAGATGTCCAATGAGCATGCAAGTGTTCTCTTTTTAAAGCATTTGAAAAGGAACTAAGTTTCATGTGAAGAATGATTTTAGAACTATTTTAAAAATATTAATGGGTTACCAATTTGCATGCGGTTCACGATATAGCAACTGTCCAATTTTCTTGTCCCAGATATATCACATAGAAGCTACTAAATTAATTTAGGGGCCAAATGCAATAGGTTCATACATCACAAGTTATTTATCACATGTATAATTGGGGACTCTTTTATTCCTAGTGTGCAAATCAACAAAGAGGGATACGCAACCACCCACCTCGAAAAGCGTGTACAATGCACCCAGAAAATACCCGCTGTCCTCTAAACACACCGTCAGCTGCAACAATGTCCTACAGTATCACACAAGTGTACAAGGTGTAAATATCACAATTTCCAAACACACATTTGCTGTTTTAAAATCAGCACGCAAAACGAGGAATTTTCACCTCTGTCCCGAGCTCCTAAAATCCCAGAAAAATCACGGTTGCGTTCCTCGCGAAAAATCACCCAAAATCGACTCTTGAATCACCCCGATCCGATATTCCTACGCGGAGAAATAATTCGACGAAGTTGCCGCTGTCCAAAAATCCAAACAGCAAAAAGGGGTGTCAAATCACCTCGGGAATCGTGCCAAGAAATCGGAATCCGGAGAAACCATCAACACGGAAAACGAAGCCCTACCTCTTAGGAACACACTGGCGAAGAAATCGTCGGAATCGGACTTCTGTACTGCGCAGGGGACTCCTCGGACTGAAATGCGACGATAACGGGCCGAAATGGGGGAAAACCGAGGCACACTGTAAAATCCGGAACGCCGCTGTCGATCTTCCCGAAAATCTGGGAACGCACCACGAGGTAGAAAAATCTGTGAGGAACAAACTCTCTTCAATGACCTCTCCCTGGTTCTCTCTCTTTTCTCGGAAAAAGCCCAAGAAGAGAGGGGGGGGAGGCCTATTTATAGGCCCAAAGAAACAATTGGGAAAATACCCAATGTGTCCCGATTTTCGGGCGTGAACAGTGCCCAGGCCCACTTTCGGGCGCGCACAGTGCGGCCCGGCCCAAGGATTTCCGGGCGCGCACAGTGCGGCCCGGCCCAATCCAGCCCGCACACCGGATCCGGCCGCACGCAACCGCCGTCCGACCCGGTCCAGGGCCCGCCACGTGTCCGCCAAACAGGCGGCAGCCGTGCGGGCCCAACGGGGAGACGCCACGCGTCCCCCGTGATTGGCGGCGGGGTGGGCGCGCTCGCCAATCGCGTGGCGACACGCGTCCCCCCCCCCCCCGACCCGGCTGTCGGCGACCGCGTGCGCCCACGTGGGCCCATGTGCGGCGGCCTCCCACGCGCGGCTCCGCGTGCTCCACGCGCACATGAGCCGGCCAATACGGGGCTGCCACGTGGCGCGCCCCGGTCCACCGTGCACCGCGCACGCGCCGCACCTGCCCGGCCTGCCCGTGCTGCCCGCGCCTGCCCCCACGCGCCGAGCGCACAACGCCGGACCACTAGGGAGCCGCCACGTGGCCCGCCGGTCCACCGTGCACCGGCGGCCCAATTCCGTGGACCGGGAGTGGCGCGCCGGCCCAATGAGGGTCTGCCACGTGTCCCCGGCCGGTCCACAGCTCCCCCCATGCACCATTTTGCGCAGAAAACTTCCGGGGGTCCGTTTTTGGGCATCCGGACTCCAAATTAAATAAGTAAATAGCCGTTTTCAAGCGTTTTTCCGCGCTGAATCCAAATACGGCCTCCGTTTAGCCTGATTCCCTTCCTAAAATTCGGCAAAGTCAGCCGAAGGTCAGGCTTGCTTCCAAATCCACCCTAAGTCCAAACAACACATCACTTTGACATGTTGGGACCCAACACCAACACTAGGTGTTCCACACCCCGAAATAGGGAAAAAAACACAGGGGAAAAACTGGGACACTACATCCTCTCCCACTAATAAAAGTTTCGTCCTCGAAACTAAAATCATACCTCAATCCAGAGCCTCGAACAAGTAGGGGTAGGCGTCCATCATCTCCGACTCTGGCTCCCACGTCGCCTCGCGCTCCTCATGATTGCTCCAGAGGATCTTCACATAGGGGATGGTCCGATTGCGCAATTCTTTCACCTCCCGATCAAGAATCCGCACTGGGCGCTCCTCATATCTCAAATCCTCGCTGATCTCGAGGGGTGCAAAGTCGATGACGTGCGACGGGTCGAAGACGTACCTCCTCAGTGTGGAAACATGGAAAACATCGTGGACACCAGCCAGTCTCGGGGGAAGTGCAAGTCGATAAGCAACAGGCCCGATACGCTCCAACACCTCGAATGGTCCAATGTATCGGGGGCTGAGTTTCCCGCGAATGCCGAACCTCCTGATCCCCTTGGACGGCGAGACTTTCAGAAATACATGATCTCCAACCTGAAACTCTAAGTCTCGTCGCCGAACATCAGCATAACTCCTCTGTCGGCTCTGAGCGGTCTGAAGATGCTGTCGAATCACCCGGACCTTCTCCTCTGCCTCTAGCAGTATATCTGGCCCCAAGGTCCGTCTCTCGCCTACGTCACTCCAATAAAGTGGTGATCGGCACTTGCGTCCATACAACGCTTCAAACGGAGCCATCTGTATGCTCGCTTGAAAGCTGTTGTTGTACGCAAACTCAACCAAGGATAAGTGCCGAATCCAACCTCCGCCGAAATCCAAGACGCAAGCCCTCAGCATGTCCTCCAAGATCTGTATGGTCCGCTCTGACTGCCCATCAGTCTGAGGATGAAAAGCTGTACTGAATCTGAGCTGAGTCCCCATCGCAGTCTGCAAACTCCCCCAAAAACGCGAGGCAAACCTCGGATCTCTATCTGACACAATGGAGGCGGGTACTCCATGCAGTCTCACAATCTCATCAAGGTATAACTGGGCTAGTCGATCGAGTGGCCAAGTAGTCTGCATAGGCAAAAAGTGCGCTGACTTAGTAAGTCGATCCACCACTACCCAGATAGCATCTGCTCCGCCCTGTGCCCTCGGCAATCCGACCACGAAGTCCATGGTAATGTGGTCCCATTTCCACTCAGGGATGGGAAGACTTTGTAACTTGCCAGCTGGCACCCGATGCTCAGCTTTTACTTGCTGACAAGTCAAACACTGGGCCACAAATCTCCCGACATCCCTCTTCATGCCATTCCACCAAAAATGTGCCTTGAGGTCCTTATACATCTTAGTCCCCCCAGGATGAAGGGTATAAGGTGTATAATGGGCCTCTCTCAATATCTGCTCTCTGATCTCAGCATCCACTGGCACACATGCTCGGTCCCTGTACCTCAGTACTCCCGCAGCATCCACTGTAAAGTCCCCTGACTGATCACTCGGAAGCTGATCTCGAATCCTGGTCAAGTGGGGGTCCTCACTCTGTTTCTCCCTGATCCTGTCCAGCAGAGTGGGCTGCACGACTAATGACGTCAGTCTAGCAGAGACCCCAGGGGACACAACCTCTATCTCGAGCCGTCTCATCTCCTCCAATAGGGGCGCCTGGTCTGTGATCAACATAGACAAACTCTGTACTGCTCTTCGGCTCAATGCATCAGCGACCACGTTAGCCTTGCCTGGGTGGTAAAGGATATCCACATCATAATCCTTTAGTAGCTCTAACCACCTGCGCTGCCTCAAATTCAGCTCCTTCTGTGTGAACAGATACTTTAAGCTCTTGTGGTCGGTGTAGATCTCACAATGCTCCCCGTACAGGTAATGGCGCCAAAGCTTCAGTGCAAACACCACGGCAGCGAGCTCTAAGTCGTGGGTAGGGTAATTCTTCTCGTAATCCTTGAGCTGTCTCGATGCATAAGCAATTACCCTCCCATCCTGCATCAACACGCAACCGAGTCCACTGTGTGATGCGTCACTGTAGATCACATATCCTTTCCCCATAACAGGGAGGGAAAGGATAGGAGCAGTCATCAGTCTGTCCTTCAGCTCCTCGAAGCTCTTCTGGCAGTCCTCACTCCAGATAAACTTAACCCCTTTACGCGTCAACCGAGTGAGGGGTGTGGAAAGCTTCGCAAAGCCTTCCACAAACCGACGATAATAACCAGCTAATCCCATGAAGCTGCGCACCTCTGATACAGTCGTCGGTCGGGGCCAATCACGAACTGCCTCAATCTTCGCCGGGTCTACAGCTACACCGGCGGCGGAAATCACATGGCCCAAGAAAGCTACCTCCCGAAGCCAAAACTCGCACTTCACCAGCTTGGCATACAACTTCTTCTCCCGCAGAAGTTGTAGCACAGTCCTCAAGTGCTCCTCATGCTCGGCCTCGCTCCGGGAGTAAACCAGGATATCATCTATGAACACCACCACAAATCGATCCAGGAATGGCCGAAATATCCTGTTCATCAAGTCCATAAAGGCGGCAGGGGCATTAGTCAATCCAAATGGCATAACTGTAAACTCATAATGCCCGTACCGTGATCTGAAAGCAGTCTTAGGAATATCCTCGGCCTTCACCTTTAATTGGTGGTAACCAGACTGTAGATCAATCTTGGAAAAGACACAAGACCCTTGCAGCTGATCAAAGAGATCGTCGATGCGCGGCAGAGGGTACTTGTTCTTGATGGTCACTTTATTCAGCTCCCTATAGTCCACACACAGTCTAAGTGACCCATCCTTCTTCTTCACGAATAGCACCGGTGCTCCCCAGGGCGACACACTGGGTCTAATGAAACCCTTATCCATCAAGTCTTGCAACTGTGCTTTAAGCTCTCTCAGCTCAGCCGGTGCCATCCGGTAAGGAGCCTTAGAGATTGGCGCAGTTCCTGGAACTACGTCAATCACAAACTCAATCTCTCTGTCGGGCGGCATACAAGTCAGCTCAGGTGGAAACACATCCGGGAACTCGCGGACGATAGGGATATCCCCGAGTCCCGGCGCCGCCGTAGGCCCCTCAACAACACTAGCCAAGAAGGCTACACATCCTCGGTGAATCATCCGCCTCGCTCGGGAAGTCGAAACCATAGAGGCAAAGAAAGCACTCTGACATCCCCGGTACACCAACACCTCCTGGTCTGGCTCTCTAAAAGTGACAGTCCTCTCGGCACAGTCAATAGTCGCAAAATACCGAGCCAGCCAGTCCATCCCGAGGATCACATCAAAATCCTGCAGCTGTCTCAAGACCAACAGGTCTGCTGGCATAATCCAGGACTCGATCTGCATCGGGCAGGACCAACAACACTCCTCCACGAGCAAAGTGTGATCGGGAATCTGTACCTCTCGTGCACGTGGCAAAGGTCCTACCTCTAACCCATGTAATGATGCAAAAGATCTACTAATGAAAGAATGCGATGCTCCAGTATCAAATAAGGTGCGAGTCCTAATGCCAGAAAGTAAAGTGATACCTGCCACCACATGGTCTGCTGCTGAAGAATCCTCTACCTGTGCAGCATACACCCGCCCACTCTGAGCTGGAGGGCGATAGTCGGTGGAATGAGAAGAAGATGGCCTGCTCGCTGGAGCATAAGGCCGCTGAGCCGTCGACCGCTGCTGCGATGATACAGGGGCAGATGCTGAAGAAGGGGCGGCTGAGGTCGAAAAGGGGCACGCAGCTCGAATGTGCCCTGGCTGTCCACATCCATAGCAACGACCCCACCGCTGGTCGCAGGTGCCGGGGAAATGCGGACCTCCACAGAAAATACAACTGCTGGGAGCCCGTGTCTGTCGGGACTGCTGCTGCTGAGACTGTCGCTGTCGCTGTGGCTGCCGCTGAGATCCGCGCTGCGACGACTGCGATTTCTGCTGCTGCTGCTGCTGCTGCTGGGGCCTCTGGGATCCACCAGGCCCTCGCCGCTCCGAACGCCCACGGCCCTGAAACTGAGGCGGTGGCGGTCGGGGCGGCCTCCAAGTACTGGCCTGTCCCCCCTCATCCTGGGCTGGTCGCTTCCTGTCGGAACTCTGCGCGACCGCGGCCCTCCGTCTGGCCACCACCTGATCACCTCTCTCCACCCACTGTGCATGCTCTGCGGCTGCCTCCAGGGTCTGAAATCTCTGAGCATGCACAAGTGGGTAAATCTCTGGACGAAGGCCTCCCTCGAACAACTCAACCTGGTGCGGACCGTCACGAGCGACATAGGGCACACAGTTCAGCAACTCCCTGAACTCCTGGAAATAGGCATGGGCCGGTCGATCGCCCTGCTGCAGATTCTTCAAATCGTCCTCCAACTTCTTCTTCACACTGGTAGAAAAATAGGTGTCCAACACCATCCGTTTGAACTCCTCCCAAGGTAACTGCCGAGTGATCCGGAACTCCAGTGGCTCAACTCGCTGCCACCAAAAATCAGCATCTCCGTCCAAACAGTGCACCGCCATGTGCACTCGATACTTCGGGTCGATGAAGAAGTCCCGAAAAAGCTTCTCCATCGCAGAAAGCCATATCCCAACAGCCCGGGGCTGAGCATCCCGCCCTGAGAATCTAGGTGGTCCCCGCTTAACAAACTGGGAGAGTTTGTCAGCAAAATCCTGCTCCTCCTCCGCAGTCAAAGGCTGAATAGCTCCAGGAGCCCCGCTACTCGAAGATGGCGCTGACGGCACAAAAGGTGCAACAGGAGGCACGAAGGCCTCAGGAACAGCTGGGGGTGGTGCCTCTCTCTGAGCAAGCAGCTGATCAATCCTCTGCTGCTGCTGACGATGGCTCTCCGCCAATTGGGCCACCATGGCCCGCAGCTCACCAATCTCAGTGGATCCCGCCTGCTCCTGCTCAACAGGGGGTGTAGGGGCACCCAGAGCGGGAATCCGACGTCGGGGAGGCATCCTGCCACAAGAAAACACGAATCAGTAACATAACCCCACACGACCCAATCTAGCGAAAGTCAAAGACATCCCCCTATTTCTGCGACTTTATGTTGTCTGCAGCCAACATAACGGTCCACCAGAAATTGGGTATGTCGATCCCTCTTCACTCACTGGAAGAGTCCAAAAATAAATCAACGACTTTCGCAAAGTGTCACGTCTCTCACGCCCTATCATCCTAGGGTCTGCCAAAAGCCTAGGGTTTCCTAAGTCCCAACTGACCTATCCCTAAGCTCTGATACCAACTTAATCTGTCACGCCCCGGGGGTAACCAGAACCCGGGCCCGCCAACAGATCCGCCGTGCACACAGAATTTTCCATGTACACGAAGCGCTGGTAACCTGCTCAGATAGATAATATACAATAAAAGAGCATAACAGAGCTGAACTAATAGAACTAACAGTAATCTCAGACTGAAATAAACTGTAAACTGAAATAAAAGTACAATATACTCCCAGCTCACCATAAATAATACAACCAGCTGGCCACAGCCAGACCCAAAAGTAAACTACAATGTCTGAGATACAAAAGGGGAGTACAGTAATAGTCTAGCTAAACTCTCGCTCGGGGTAGACGATCTAGCTAGTCGGCGATCCTCTTACCTCGATCTGCCGCTGAAGGCCCAGCAGCTCCCACAGTCGACTCTGCAAAACAAAGGGGAAGAAAGAACAAGAAACAACAATGGGGGTGAGAACTACTAGATAAACCAGTAGCCTCCCCTAGTGGGTAAAACCTCTGATGCTGACGCACCCACTAGGAATAAAGAGGCAAAAAGGAAAGAACAGTGGTATGCAATAAAGACTGCTGAAAAGAAACTACCACTACTATGCCTCTAAATGCAGTGCCAAAAGATGACTGTATAGATGCAACTATAAAGCTGACTGCCCAAAGAAAACCCAATCAGTGGGCCAGGAAATACTGGCACTGCCTGCTCTGTCATCACTCACAACTCACCAACTGACCGGCACCCATCACGGTCTAAAAGCCTACTCCGGAGTGGCACTCGAGGGGAGCGACCCACACGAGTAAAGTATCTCTGTATCAATCATCTCTGTAACCGATGTCTCATAATAGCAGGACTGGATCATGACCATGATCAAAGTGGGAATACTCCATCCACTAATGCAACCCCGATCCCCAATCTGATGTGATAATAACACCCGGTCAACCGCCCAAAATCCGCGGCTACCGCTGAACCCATAGACCCCAATCTGATAAGGTAAAAACATCTGGTCAACCGCCTAACATCCGCGGTTGCCACTATGCCCCACAATCCCCTAAGACAATCCCAACTGTCCCAAACTCAAGTCCAGACACCACTATCCCAAAATCCCGATCAGACTCGAGCAACATGCATCGATAGAGAAGAATAACAATAACACATGTTTTCTCCTAAGTCAAGTCCCATAATATAGTGCTGCAGTAAGATAGTGGCTTAACTAGATGTCCAATGAGCATGCAAGTGTTCTCTTTTAAAAGCATTTGAAAAGGAACTAAGTTTCATGTGAAGAATGATTTTAGAACTATTTTAAAAATATTGTTGGGTTACTAATTTGCATGCGGTTCACGATATAGCAATTGTCCAATTTTCTTGTCCCAGATTTATCACATAGAAGCTACTAAATTAATTTAGGGGCCAAATGCAATAGGTTCATACATCACAAGTTATCTATCACATGTATAATTGGGGACTCTTTTATTCCTAGTGTGCAAATCAACAAAGAGGGATACGCAACCACCCACCTCGAAAAGCGTGTACAATGCACCCAGAAAATACCCGCTGTCCTCTAAACACACCGTCAGCTGCAACAATGTCCTACAACATCACACAAGTGTACACGGTGTAAATATCACAATTTCCAAACACACATTTGCTGTTTTAAAATCAGCACGCAAAACGAGGAATTTTCACCTCTGTCCCGAGCTCCTAAAATCCCAGAAAAATCACGGTTGCGTTCCTCGCGAAAAATCACCCAAAATCGACTCTTGAATCGCCTCGATCCGATATTCCTACGCGGAGAAATAATTCGTCGAAGTTGCCGCTGTCCAAAAATCCAAACAGCAAAAAGGGGTGTCAAATCACCTCGGGAATCGTGCCAAGAAATCGGAATCCGGAGAAACCATCAACACGGAAAACGAAGCCCTACCTCTTAGGAACACACTGGCGAAGAAATCGTCGGAATCGGACTTCTGTACTGCGCAGGGGACTCCTCGGACTGAAATGCGACGATAACGGGCCGAAATGGGGGAAAACCGAGGCACACTGTAAAATCCGGAACGCCGCTGTCGATCTTCCCGAAAATCTGGGAACGCACCACGAGGTAGAAAAATCTGTGAGGAACAAACTCTCTTCAATGACCTCTCCCTGGTTCTCTCTCTTTTCTCGGAAAAAGCCCAAGAAGAGAGGGGGGGGAGGCCTATTTATAGGCCCAAAGAAACAATTGGGAAAATACCCAATGTGTCCCGACTTTCGGGCGTGAACAGTGCCCAGGCCCACTTTCGGGCGCGCACAGTGCGGCCCGGCCCAAGGATTTCCGGGCGCGCACAGTGCGGCCCGGCCCAATCCAGCCCGCACACCGGATCCGGCCGCACGCAACCGCCGTCCGACCCGGCCCAGGGCCCGCCACGTGTCCGCCAAACAGGCGGCAGCCGTGCGGGCCCAACGGGGAGACGCCACGCGTCCCCCGTGATTGGCGGCGGGGTGGGCGCGCCGCCAATGGCGTGGCGACACGCGGCCCCCCCCCCCGACCCGGCTGTCGGCGACCGCGTGCGCCCACGTGGGCCCATGTGCGGCGGCCTCCCACGCGCGGCTCCGCGTGCTCCACGCGCACATGAGCCGGCCAACCCGGGGCCGCCACGTGGCGCGCCCCGGTCCACCGTGCACCGCGCACGCGCCGCGCCTGCCCGGCCTGCCCGCGCTGCCCGCGCCTGCCCCCACGCGCCGCGCGCACAACGCCGGACCACTAGGGAGCCGCCACGTGGCCCGCCGGTCCACCGTGCACCGGCGGCCCGTTCCGTGGACCGGGAGTGGCGCGCCGGCCCAATGAGGGCCGCCACGTGTCCCCGGCCGGTCCACAGCTCCCCCCATGCACCATTTTGCGCAGAAAACTTCCGGGGGTCCGTTTTTGGGCATCCGGACTCCAAATTAAATAAGTAAATAGCCGTTTTCAAGCGTTTTTCCGCGCTGAATCCAAATACGGCCTCCGTTTAGCCTGATTCCCTTCCTAAAATTCGGCAAAGTCAGCCGAAGGTCAGGCTTGCTTCCAAATCCACCCTAAGTCCAAACAACACATCACTTTGACATGTTGGGGCCCAACACCAACACTAGGTGTTCCACACCCCGAAATAGGGAAAAAAAACACAGGGGAAAAACTGGGACACTACACTGTCGAAGACTCTCAGGAAAGAATGCTCCCAACAACATGCTCCGAAACTCGGTCCAGGAAAGAAGCTGCGTCCCAGGTGGACCAGTTGGTCGCACACGCCGCCACCATGCCTCGGCGTTGCTCTCCAGATAATGGGTAGCCAGAATAACCCTATACCTCTCGTCCACAAACAGACTCTCAAAGTGACGCTCCATGGTGGTAATCCAAGTCTCAGCCGCCCAAGGCTCAGCACTCATGCCCGAAAAGCGGGGCGGATCGAACCGCCGGAATCTCATCAGCAAATCCACAACCTCCCGCTGCTCTGTCTCAGTCAACGCTCCCGTCGCCCCGGCCGGTGGCCTACTCGAAACCGGCTCCGCAGGAATAGGGGGTGCCATAACAGGGGAAGAAGGCACTGGCGGAGCCTCAGGGGGTGCCACTGCCGGCTGTGCCCTCTGCTCCAGTAAGAGCGTCAGCCGCGCCACTGCCTCCTCCTGGCGTCTAGCCGCCTCAGCTAACTGTGCCATCTGGGCACGGAGCTCCAGAATCTCAGCCTGAGGTCCTCGCCCCGAGTCCTCCTGCTCGGGCTCAGAGGACGAAGGCTGCGAGCGCGTCACCATCGAACGTCGAGGAGGCATCCCCACCTGAGGGACAAAACACACAATCAAAACCACAAGCAACACTCGACCCAATCTAGCGAAAGTCAAAAGGCATGTCCCCCTTTCCGAAGCACTATGTTGTCTGCAGCCAACATAGTCGCTACAAAAGGAAGACATGTCTATCACTCGTCCCTATCCTCTCGGGAGAGTTAAATACCCAATCAAGACTTTCACTAAAAGTCTCGGCTCTCACGCGGGTCATCCTAGGGTTTAACCATACGCCTAGGGTTCCTAAGTCCTCAAGACCTACACCCTAAGCTCTGATACCACTCTAATCTGTCACGCCCCGGGGTCAGAACTGTACCCCGGGCTCGCCAACAGATCCGCCGCCCCTACAGGAAGCCCCGTAGAGACGTAGCGTCTAACCTGCAAAATTAGATTAACTATACCAACAAATATCAGAGCAGTAAGGAAAAACTAACTACGAACAGGAAATAGTACAGTCTCTCACAAAATATATACAACATATCCTCACCTGAGTACAAAAGTCTCTCAAAGAAAGCAGTAAAGTACAACTCGATACCTCACTACATAACTCTCAAACCTGACACAACCAAAATATAGGGGTACCTCTAGGCCACACTGAAGCTGAGGGGGGGAAGGGATCTATCTCGCGACTCCCTTACCTCGATCTGAAGGAGCAGGATCAGCAACAGGCACCGCAGGAACTGGAGCTGGAGTCCCTGGGGAAAAGACACCACGACGGGTGTGAGAACTACCTCCCACAGTAGTTCTCAGTGGGTGCCGCCAACAAGCCCGACGGTCTGCCCACTAAGTCTACTAGAGATAAAGTAACAAAAGAATGCAGTATGAAAAGCTGGAAAGTAAACATCTACTGCTACTATGCCCCTATCTACAATGCTCAAAGGGAGGAACAGGATGACGATATGCCACAACTGACACTCAACTCAGGATACCCAATCCAAACTGACTGCCACAACGGGCTCAGTCAAACCTGCGCCTACCTACTACTGTAGGTATATCCGGTACTCCAACCCGGTATATAGCTCAATCTCAAGCCGGTACTACAACCCGGTCTCGCCTACTCCGGAGTGGCACTCGAGGGGAGCGACCCGCTCGAGTCAAACAACTGCGCAACACTGTCCAGCACAAAGGTGGCACATGCAGGCTATGATCCAATCACTGTCTCACTCACTGGCTAATACTTCACACTGTCACTATCACTATCACTATTACTATCTCAATGATGAACAATCTACAGACTGCTACCAACACTACTCGGTCCCCAGACACGAGTACAATGCAACATAGCTACTAAACCTCCCAACCCGCGACCCGGGGAAAAATCACAGTGTCAGAACGACAAGGGTACAACCACTGGGGGAAAGCTAAGGTGATGAGCAAATCTGAAAACATGTTCACCTTTTCTGTAGTCTAATTGTGCATGAATAGATAATTAACTGACAATAAAGCTAAGTTGAGTTTTCATGATTTAAGAGTTCAAACACTGCTAGTGGTCCAATGAAGTCATCAGATTTAACATCTATCAACTGTGGGTACTAACATTCAGTTTGCATAGATTAAACAGCTCATATACTATCTTGCATGCACTTATAATCATAGAATTAGAGTGCAGTCCATAGGTATTGAGAGCAGGATCACCCACCTGATCGCGCTAACTGTCCGGGACGGTACAGATAAACAGTCCAAAGATCGACAATCTCCCAGATCCACGGAGCAAGGAGCACAGAAAAAGTGCTCTAAAGTCCTGGGTACAACAACTACTCATAATTACACAATTCATACACACAACTACCATTCCAAAAATCTGCAAACAAGGTTACTGTTCACACACGAATTTCACCTGAAAATAAATTTCACGAAATTCCAATAAAAATATCACGACGATCCTCGCGAAGAGTAGATGTCGATAGGCTCTTGAATCGTCGAATTCCGATGTCCGGTTGAGAAGATAAAAATCCGCGAAGTGAGTGCTGTCCAGAAATCTCACAACAAAACAGCGGCTCAAAATGCCTCGAAATCCGTGCCAAAAACCCAAATCCAGGCAAAACACTCAACACGAAAATCGAAGGTTTACCTCTCGTGAATCCAACGCCACAAAAATCGCCGAAATCGGATATCGGGGTAGCTCTGTGGAATTTTTAGACTGAAATGCGACGATAACGGGCCTCCAATAGAAATCCGTCGCTCCGCACTTCGAGGCAGAAAACACAGTCGTCACGGCTTCCAGATTTTCTGAAACTTCACCAAGAGATTCCCAAGAGGAAGAGGAAGAACTTTGGTAAAGGGAGCAATGGCTAAATCTTCTCGGAAAGGGCTCAAAAACGCAGCCCAAGTGACCTATTTATAGGCCCCCAAAGAAAAGAAGCCCAAAAAGCCAACTTTAACACTTTCGGGCCCAACTTTCGGGCGCCCGAAAGTTTTCGGGCGGCTACAGTAACGGGCCGGCCCGTTACTGTGCGCGCCCGAATCTCCCTCAGGCCGCCACGTGTCCAAACCGTACGCCTCATGCACCCGGCGCACGACCCCGACCACTGCCGCGTCGCCACGTGTCCCGACCGGACGACGTGCACCCGTGCGCCCGACCAACCACGGGGCGCCACGTGGCAGCCCCCACGCCGACCTGGTCAACGCGCACGTCGCGCGACGTGCGCGGCCGCGCCGCCGCCGGACCCGGGTCGGGCACGCGTCCCGAGGCACCGCCTCAGCCGCCGTCGCCGCGTGGACCGGGTGCACCAGAACCAGCCAACCACACAACGCCACGTGTCCCTCGGTTCACCGTGCACCAAAGCCAAAATTTCCGTGGACCGCGCCTGCTGAACCGACCAACAGGAGAGCGCCACGTGTCCCATCCATACGGTGCACGACCCCGCGGTGGACCGCGCGCCTGCCCGCGCGCCCGCGCGCCTGCCCGCGCCGCTCGCCGCCTGCCCGCGCCGCTCCGCCGCCTGCCCGAGGCTGCTCCGCCGCGCTCCGCCGTCCGCCGGCGGCCGCCGGCGCCTCTCCGGCCACCGGAACAGTACCCCTTGCCTCGATTTCCGTGTTTTCGCGTCCGGGCTCCGAAAAATTCAAGTAAATAGTCCATTTTGCTCGTTTTCGCGCGCTGAATCCAAATCCGAGGTCCGTTCGGCCAAATTCCGCTTCTAAAATTTTCCAAAATTCCCCGGAAAAGTAAACTTGATCCAATTTCTATTCCGGGTCCCATTCTTGGCTCCAATAAGCGCGCAAACACCTCATACAACCAAAATGGACTCCCAGAGAAGGAAACAAGCCCCAATTTTCCCAGAAACTCAAATCTGGAGCCCGACACGCACACCCACACACCCAAAAGCCTCCAAGCCAACAGTAAACCCTGTCGTGGGGATCCGGGTCCTCACACGAGGACCGCATCGCGTCTCTGGAGGAGGTACTTGTCAGCCTTGGGGGCTTGAGTGGTGGATGATTGGATGTTTACCCCCTTTTTATTGTGATTAAGATTCTGTGTTGAGGAACGACTTTAGTTTCGAGGACGAAACTTTCTTTTAGTGGGGGAGGATGTGATGACCCGGATCTCCGCAGAGCTGCTACAGTGCGTTGGGGTGGCCATTGGAGGCCTACATGGTGTGTTGGAGGTGTTTGTGGCACAATTGGACATAAGTGTTGGACATTGGACTTATATGGACCCTGTGAGTGATCAGAGGACCCCATGGAGGGTTTAGAAGTGGTTTCGCGCGAATCAGATATTTAAATTGGGCTCCGCACGAAGTTTGGACTAAGAATACACTTCCGGGAGCCTCCGGCAATTTTTAGAGTTGGAATTTGGCGAAACGGACGTCAAATTCGGATTCAGCGCGCGAAAACGGTCAAAAGGACTACCTACTTGATGTTTTGGGTACGGGTTACTGTTCACCGCCGGAACAGTAACTCCGGCGATCGCCGGCGGCGGCGGGCAGCGGCGGAGGGCGGCGGCGCGGCCTCGGGCAGGCGGCAGCGGGCAGCGCGCAGCGCGCGGGCAGGGCGCGCGTTCACGCGGCAGGCGTGACCGGAGCGGGGTGCCACGTGGCGGCTTCCCCATTGGATGGTTTACGGGTCGCGGTCCACGGAGCATAGCGGGGTGTACGGTGGACCAGGGGGACACGTGGCATCTTTCTATTGGTTCGGTTCATGAAGTCGGGTGCACCGGGTGCAGTGAGCGAGAGGTTGACACGTGGCGCGCGGGGATTGGGCGCGCCACTGTGCGCGGCAGGCACGGGTGGTGCGCGGTGCACGGTGGACCGGGGCGCGCCACGTGGCGGCCCCGGATTGGTTCGGTGTTTGTGGTTGTTGTGCACCGGGGCAGCGAGCACGTGGCTTGTGTTACGGAATTTGAGTTGGCGTATTTCGTGATTGTATTAAGTCTTGAAGATTGAAGATGAAGAAACTTTGGATCATATACCTCAATCTCAAGAAAGAAGAATTCAAAAGGATCAGGTACGTTTAACTAAATAATTTTGATGATCCGAATACTTCTTATAGTGTAGAAACACCTGGAAGAGGTTTTAATTGCATATTCATCAAAAACTGGACATGGGACATGTTCAGGATCCGGATCGTGGACTTTCAATCCGGATCCCGAAAGGTGTTCGTTCATACATTGCTGCAATCCGGATCACAGCTTGGGCAATCCGGATCCCGAATGGGGTGTTTTGTGAAAATGTATGAACGATCCGGATCGTGGATTATGATCCGGATCCCGAACAGGCGATTTTCTGGAAACTGCATTCTGTGCGTCTGCGATCCGGATCGTGGCTTATGCAATCCGGATCGCCGTCGGTAAAACTTTCCAGAAAAGTTTGTTTTTGATCCGAATATTCTTCCTAGGGTTTCTAACCTATAAATAGCCCTTCTATTTCATTTCTAGGGCATCGGAAAATAGAGCCGTCATTTTCAAATATCATTTTATACGGCCTTAGATCCACATATAGAGAAGAAAGGAAATCATTAGATCTATTCTATGGTTCTTCATCTATATTGATTAGTTTGATTCTAGGTTTTCATACTCACATCTTGAGTAGAATCAAACTAATGAATACTTAGATGGTATTTCCGATCTACTCTTGATCTAAGTATTCGGCGGATCATCACCACCCAAACAAACAACGATTTACCCCAAAATCGGCGCGTGGACTCGCGTGGCCTTGTGGATTCAAGGTGCAATCGCTCTCGTGGATTCGGAGCGAGGTGCGTTCGTGGATTCGAAGCGTGCCATTGGGTGAAGACCGTGGATTCGGTCGGACGTCGTGGACTCGACGTTGGACGCTGTGGATTCAGCGTTGGGCGCGGATCGTGGATTCGAGAAGCGTCGTGGAGCGAGCGGGAAGATCTACTAGGAGCGTATGGTAAAAGGTTGAGTCGTCTGTGAGTACGTTATATCACCTTGTACGTGTGTTAATTCTAGTGGATTTCGCCGTGTTATCGGTCCCGTGGTTTTTTACTCCGGTTTGGAGTTTTTCCACGTAAAAATCTTGCGTGTTCTTTTATTTTTCCGCATTGGGTTTTATCGCGCAATGATTTTTTGAGTGTTTATTGTTTACACCTATTCACCCCCCTCTAGGTGTTTTTTCCCCTATTTAGATCCTTATTAACCTAAACCCAACAAGTGGTATCAGAGCGGGAATAGGGTTGTAAACAATGGTTGAAGGTGGAAACATCAATCGACCCCCTTTCTTTGATGGAACAAATTATGCGTACTGGAAAGTACGGATGAAAGCTTTCTTAATTTCCATCGACGAAAGGGTGTGGCAATCAATTGAATTAGGATGGTCTAATCCAACTGAAATTTTAGATGATGTTCGCACCTTAAAACCTAGGTCGAAATGGACCAAGGAAGAGATAGACTTATCTTCTTACAATGGCAAAGGGATTAATGCTCTATTTAATGCTTTGTCACAAACTGAGTTCTCTCGCGTCTCGGCATGTGAGACTGCGAAAGAAATCTGGGATGTTCTTCAAGTTACGCATGAGGGAACTAACTTAGTGAAGATTCAGAAACTGCAAATGCTCACGAGCAAGTTTGACTCTATCTCTATGGCAGAGAATGAATCCTTCACTGACTATTACACACGATTGCAAGACATCGTGAACTCATGTGCTAACTTGGGAGAGAAGATTCCAGAATTTAAAGTTGTAAGAAAAATTCTAAGAACTCTTCCTGAACGATTTCGCCCGAAGGTTGCAGCCATTGAAACAATTAAACACCCGGACGAAATGCGTGTAGAAGAATTAGTAGGTGCTTTACAAACTTATGAAATGACTTTTCCTACTAACTATTCTTCTGGAAAGGCATCCTCTTCTAAGTCTTCAGGTTACGCATTGAAATCAACTAAAGAAGAAGACGCGGATTCATCCTCCTCGGACGACGACGAGAACATTTCTATGGAGGACTTTGAGAAGCAGCTCGCTCTCTTGACAAGGAAGTTTCGCCGCAACTTTCGAAGGGGAAATTCAAGCAAAACTCCATCCTTCGGAAAGTCGAAGAAAGGCAAGGGTTCTTCAAGTTACAAGTCAAGAAGCAAGAGAACTTCTCAAAGGATAAGAAAAGTTCTGAGGGACAAGTTCAGTGTTTCAAATGTCGAGGCTACGGCCACATTGCAACGGAATGTCCCAACAAGAATCCGGCAAAGAAGAAGGCGATGCAAGTCGTTACTTGGGATGACAACTCCACGTCAAATGAGTCATCGTCAAGTGATGAAGAAGACAACGCGACAGCTTTCCACGCGTCCACTACATCTTCACCCTTCATGTGCTTAATGGCAAGTACATCCGACTCATTGTCCAACTCCACTGTTGAAAAGATTGCAACGGACGATGAATCAGATGATTCGGAAGGTGAAGATTTTGTTTTAGCCTACCATAAGCTTTTGAGGGATTCAAAGAAACTGGCTAAGCAAAACAAGGGGTTGAAAGAGAGATTGCAGGATCTTGAAGATGAAGTAAAAAGAGTAACCTCTCTCTCAACCGATCTTGAAGTGGAAAGGGACAATCTGATTAAGACAAATGTTTCCCTTCAAGAGTCCAATGAGCATTTCGAGAAGAATTATATAGATATGGTGAACAAAGCGAATTACTTCTTGAAGCTCAACGGCGAGGCTCGACAGGAAAAATTGGAAATGACGGAGACCATACGCCAACTAAAGGATGACTTAAAGAGATTTTCTTCTGGAAGGAGTAAGTTGGACAGACTTCTTGGTCTCGGTCAAAGAAATAAGTTCGGCCTCGGATACACTCAAACTGGAGACATTCCAAGTTCGAGTGGTACAGTATTTGTGCCTCAGTCGGTATCTCCTCCTCCGACACCGGTGTTCACGACAAGCAACGACAACAACCTACTACATCCTCTTCGGAATCGACAAGATCCAAGGTATGTTTTCGTTGTGGCATTTCAGGGCACATAAGAAGAAATTGCAAGACTGGAGCCAAACGCACACCTCAAGCACATCTTGCAATGACTACCAAAAGGGCTATTCCTCGGAAAACAACTCCAATCAAATTGAAGGAAAAGAGCCTTGGTAGTACACCGCTCAAGACGACATCATCAAGGAGCAGCAATTCTTCAAGCAAGACGCTCTCACCTAGGAAATCAACTTCACGACCATTACCGACGCACTCCAAAAAGGTTTGGGTGCGCAAAGGTGAAATCTTTCCCTGTCTTGCTACCAATGTTTCCTTGCATGCATATGATAGTTCGTCTTGGTACCTGGATAGCGGGTGTTCCCGTCATATGACCGGCGATAAAAACTGTTTTCAAACATTTGAGAAAAACTCCGGAGGACTTGTTGTTTTCGGAGATGGTCGGTCTTCCAAAATTGTTGGAAAGGGAACGGTAGCTATTCCAGATGGCCCGGTTCTAGATAATGTGTTATTTGTTCATGGCCTTAAGACTAACCTCATAAGCATAAGTCAACTGTGTGATAGTGGTTATTCAGTTAATTTTTCATCTGATAAATGCACTGTAACTGACATGAACCATGCTTTCTTTTTAAAGGGGGTTAGATCAGAAAACAATTGTTATGTAGTTCCTTCTAAGATTTCTGAAAAATGTAACCTAGCATCTTTGAAAAATGAAACACTTTGGCATGAAAGGCTAGGTCACATAAACTTTAAGGAACTTGCTAGAATTTCAAATAAAGATGTGGTCAAGGGGGTTCCGAAACTTTCTTTTGAACAAAACCTTGTGTGTGGCGGTTGCCAAAAGGGAAAACAGTCTAGGACTGCACACAAGAATTTGAACCACATAGGTACAAAACGGCCTTTGGAACTTTTGCATATGGACTTAATGGGGCCAACTCGTCAACCATCTCTGGGAGGTAAATGGTATATTTTCTTGTTGGTTGATGATTTTCTAGATATACTTGGGTAGCCTTTTTAAAAGAAAAAGCTGATACTTTTGATTCTTTTCTCGAAATCTGCAATCGTATTATGATTGAAAAGAATGAAAGGATTACTCGAGTTAGGAGTGATAGAGGTGGGGAATTCATAAATTCCAAATTCATTGATTTTTGCACTTCTAACGGCATTAAACATGAATTCTCCGCACCTTACACACCTCAACAAAATGGTGTAGTCGAGCGCAAAAACAGGGTCGTACAGGAAATGGCACGTGTTATGCTTCACAGCCGGAACTTACCTTTATATTTTTGGGCTGAAGCGGTGAACACTGCTGTCTATGTTATCAATCGCGTGTATTTGCGCCCGGGGACTTTGAATACACCATATGAACTTTGGTTTTGTAGAAAACCTAACATCAAATATTTTCGTATCTTTGGGAGTCGGTGTTTTATTTTACGTGATCGCGAAAATCTTGGAAAATTTGACTCTCGAAGTGACGAAGGGATTTTCTTAGGTTATTCTACAAACAGCAGAGCATATCGAGTTTTTAACTTAGAATCTAAGACGATCGTAGAATCGATAAATGTTAAGGTAGATGAAGCTTTTCATTTTGAATCTGAAAAATCTACCCTCGATATCTCTCTTGATGATGATACACCTGCTAATGCATCTTCTTCTAACAATTCTTTCGATAATAATGTTGATGCATCTAACGGTTCTTCAAGCTTATCTGATGTGCAGGAATCATCTCGTGTACCTCCGCCTACTCCTCTACCTCAAACGTTACGCATCTCCAAGGATCACCCTGAATCGAACATAATTGGAGATCCACAAGAAGGAGTTAGAACACGGAGACAATTGGTTTGCGGATTTGCATGCTATGTATCTCAAATCGAACCAAGGAATGTTGATGAAGCTCTCCAAGATGATTATTGGATTAAAGCAATGCAGGAAGAGCTCCATCAATTCGAGCGAAACAAAGTCTGGGAATTGACGAAGCCTCCGAAGCAACACAATGTGATAGGTACCAAATGGATCTTCAAGAACAAGAAAAACGAAGAAGGTACTATCATCAGGAACAAAGCAAGGTTAGTTGCTCAAGGCTATTCTCAAGTAGAAGGTATAGACTTTGATGAAACTTTCGCCCCTGTAGCTAGACTCGAGTCCATTCGTATATTGTTTGCGATCGCTTGTCATTTTAAAATCAGATTATTTCAAATGGACGTTAAGAGCGCCTTTTTAAATGGATTTTTAAATGAGGAAGTTTATGTAGCTCAACCGAAAGGTTTTGTGGATCATAAACTACCTAACCATGTTTTTCGTCTGAAAAAGGCTCTTTACGGTCTGAAACAAGCACCGCGAGCATGGTACGAAAGGTTGACAAAGCACCTTTTGGAAAAGGGCTACACTCGAGGGGGAGCTGACAGGACTCTCTTTGTGAAGCATTATCAAAACAATTTCATAGTTGCTCAAATCTATGTCGATGACATTGTTTTTGGAGCAACGAGAGATAATGATGCTTCTAAATTCGCGGAGACCATGGAAAGCGAATTTGAGATGTCCATGATGGGCGAATTGAATTATTTTCTTGGATTACAAGTTAAACAAAACGATGAAGGAATTCACTTGTGTCAATCCAAGTATGCACTGGAGTTGGTCAAAAAGTTTGATCTTGAAAATTCTAAGGATTTTCCAACTCCAATGGGAACTAGCCATAAGGGACTTGGAAGTGAATCACAAAGTGAGAATGTAGACGAGAAACTGTACCGCAGTATGATTGGAAGTCTACTATATCTCACGGCTAGTCGCCCGGATATATCCTTCAGTGTTGGGATTTGTGCGAGATATCAATCAGCACCGAAGGAGGTTCACCTGAAAGCGGTGAAACGGATCATCCGGTATATCAAAGGTACAATCAATTTCGGAATTTGGTATCCTATGGGAACGACTTTGGATATTGTTGGATACTCAGATGCCGATTGGGCTGGATCGGTGGATGACCGGAAAAGCACGAGTGGTGCATGCTTCTATCTTGGCCACTGCCTTGTTGCATGGCACAGTAAAAAGCAGAACTGCATAGCACTCTCGACTGCCGAAGCGGAGTACATTTCTGCAGGAAGTTGTTCAACCCAATTGATTTGGATGAAAAGCGTGTTGAGCGATTTCCGGATTTCAACATCTTCGGTAACCATTTTATGTGACAACACTAGTGCTATTAACATTTCTAAAAACCCTGTGTTGCACTCTAGAACAAAACATATTGAACTTAGATATCATTTTCTTAGAGAGCTAGTTGAATCAAACATTCTTCAACTGTCATATATTTCAACTGAGGATCAATTAGCTGACATCTTAACAAAACCTTTGGATCAAAAACGTTTTATTCACTTGCGTAAAGCAATTGGCATGCTTTCCTTGAAATAAACTCTTTTGAAACCTTTGCTTAGATTAGGTTTTGTTTTTGTTTTGTTTTTGTTTTGTTCTTTATCTATGTTCTGTACATAGCACACTAATTGAGCATAAATCATAATTGACTTTAATTGCATCCTTTTATGCATTTAGAAATTTATTATGCTTTTGATGTCATAATATTTCAATGTTGCAATGATCATTTACGTTAATTAAACCATCTTTAAGTGATCAAAGTCAATTTCTCTCTCAATGATCTCTTGGTATAGTCATTATCATATTTGATTGCTTAGTCGAGTATGAATTCGAGATCAATGGTTTGGTTGAATACCTTATATATTAAATAATTGATAGCCAATTGAGGGGGAGTCAATGAAATGTGAAATGCTCAAAAGATGTGGAAAGAGTTACATCCCAATGAGGAGTGTGAAAACTACCACCACATGGAGAAAATGAAAGAAAAAGATACTCCATGAATGAAAAGCAAATTTTTGTTTGAAAAATTGTTGATGAAATCATATTGAAATACTTGACTCAGTCGTATTTCATGGTTGGTATAAGGTGGGATTTTTGATAAAAGATGCTCAAAGAGCCACTCCTTCAACAGATTGTCTAGATATATTATCTAACTTATCTGGGATTTCAAACATCTATTGATCTTGGTACTTCATTTTCTTTACTGAAATTGATGATTTGATAAAGGCATTACACATAAGATCAGGATAGATGTAATTGAAGTTGTTCAACTTTAAGTGTTTTAACTTTCGTAAATTTTCGTTTCATTTTTGGATATTTTTGATAGATTTTTCATAATCTATTTCTTGTTGTATGAAACGATGTCATTTGTTTAAAGTTGACATGGTAAAGTGCTTACATACTTTTTCTGGATTTTATGTATTTTTCTTAATTTTTCTGAAGAAAAAGGTGTAGCCGATCCGGATCGGGCAAGTGATCCGGATCCCGAACGCAGGATTTTTCCTGCGGGTAGCCGATCCGGATCACATTCTCGGCCGATCCGGATCACGGCTAGGGTTTTATATAGAAACAAAGAGATTCGAGATTTCTTTACCCTAATTTCTGGTTTTCAAGCTTCTAGAGTTTCTCTCTCTAGATTTCTTGCTTCTTGGTGCTTCAAAACTCAAAGTTCTTCGGATTCAAGTAAGTTTTCATGATCAAAACTCGGTTTTTCACAGTTTTTATGTTTTTTCATCAAACGTGAGTTGAAAAGTTGGATCTTTTTCGTTTGTGAATGGTTTTTGATCAAATTTCTTTTGAAATAAGAACTCTGGGTCAATTAGTTTTGCTTTTATGCTGGGATTTCACTTGATTAACGAGTTTTTAGGCTTCGATTTCTAAAAATTCGGTTTTAGGGCATAAAAGAGGAATTTTTGTAAATCATGGATTTGATCTATTTTTAAAATTCTTTTTGGAAAACTAATTTGATTCTTGGCTTCTCTATATGATTATGATTGTCTAGGTACAATGTTTTCAAATTTTTCAAAATTGACGATTTTTCATATGTTCTTGAGTTGGTCTTCACAGGACACTTTCTAAAACTCAAAGCACTGACAAAATGGTGATCACCTGGATCATTTTCCTGCTCACTGCCATGGTTCATGTGAAGGACTCTGCAAAGCCGAAGAGAAGCAAGAGGACAAAAAGAGCAAAAGCTGACTCCGATACTGAATCGGAAACTGAATCGATTGACTGGGACACAATTGAAGTTGAAGGGGCTGTCCCAACTGCTGCAAAGGGGAAGGCTCCTGCTGAAGCTCCCAAATCTAAACCTCCTCCTACTGCAGCTGAGAAAGGAAAGGCGCCAATGGAGCCTACCGGAAAAAGAGTGAAAACCTCGGCAAGGAAAAGAAGTGGTGCCCAAGGCATTTCAATCAATGAACCTATGGACAACCTGCCACCATTTCAGGGATTCGTCAGCTCCACACGAATCAAAGATTTTGAAAAGAGGGAATGCATAGGAGAACGACATGTCAATGTACAACAGATGAGGGATAGATCTGCAGAGTTTGGAGCTCTGTTTGATCAAGTTGGTCTTGGTCCGATCTGCAACTTTCCTGAGAAAACTGGGTACTGTCCACACTCAGTTCGGATCTTCTATCAGAATGCAGCAGGTCTTATTGATGAAGCTGATGGACGCCGAGAATTTCATACCTTTGTAAAAGGTATCAAGATCAAAGTCACTCCCCAACTGATTGGAGAGGTGCTCGGTATGACAGCCATCTCAGACGGAGTTCATTATTTGAAGACTCAGGTCTTCACAGCCAAATCTTGGAGAATAGTAGTCAATGGAACCTGCTCTCCGGATACTACGTCTGCCGGAAATTCAGTTTACTCCAGGGAACTCAAGAAGGAGTACAAGTACTTAAACTTCATTGTTTGCTACAACATTCTTCCCAACATGAACACGAAAATCGTCCGATGGGATAGGTTGCTATTTCTTTATCTTCTTGGAAATCCATCTGCGACAATGGGAGCAAACCTGAACATCCCCTACCTCATTTGGAATAGGATGACGCGGTATGTCGAACACTCACATCCCTCTGAGCGACTACCATATCCAATGATTATAATGCGCATCCTTAGGAGATTTAAGGTGGATACGAGCGCGAGTTCGTATTTGTATAGTTTGGGGACAATAAATGAGACAACCATTGTCAAGTCTTTGACAACAAAGCAGGATGATCCCCCTTCTCCTCCAATTGGCCAACGAGTTCGAACTCATGCAACTTCTTCCACTGCCCCCGTTCCTCCGAAACAGAAGGCACCTGCATCTACTTCTGACGATGATGCCTCGGTAACATCCATCTTCAAAGAACAACAGCGGCTTTCAAATGAACAAGAACGTATGTCCGCTGAATTTTCTGAAATGAAAGGCGATCTTCATGTTATGAAAAACGAGATGGAAATTATCACAGCTTCTCAAGTCACTTTGACCAAGTCAGTCTCTTCAGTAAAGAAACTTGTGAAGAAGTTGTTTGCGAAAATGGGTTGCACGACCTCGGATGACTCCGACTCTCAGGAGTAAATCTATGTTATAATCATTTTCCTCTAACTTTGCTTTTTGTTCTGTTTTGCAGGTTTATGATGTGTGTTTATGTTGTTAACTCTCCTTACATATTGTAGCTCTTGCTATTTGGCTTTGTTTTGTGACAAAAAGGGGGAGAGAGTTAGCGAAAACAATGAACAATGAATGAATGATGAACAATGAACAATGAATGAACAATGATTGTGATATCAAGGTAAGTATGAATCTCAACTCAACTTTGGTTTTCTTTTGTGATTGTGACATGCTTCTATACTAACTATTTGACTAACTATTTGGGCATGTAATATGACTAACAAGTTGATGTTGGACTAACATACTTTGACATTTGGTTTTCGACTGCTTAGAAGATATGTTGGTTTTAACTATGTTTCTTTCACATATCTGATTCTTTTAAATGTCATGATGAGATCAAACTCTATCTCTGTACTTGGTTTTGTATGTTCCAATTCTTGAGGTATCTAACGAATTTGTTTGTCAAGAATGTTTTCTGTGTGCAGAGATTACAGATGTCTAAGTCTAGAGTCTGTCTTAGGAGTTTATCTCATGTTTTTAATTTCTGGAACTCTTTTGTAAATTTTTGTTGTATGGTGATAGCAACAAAAATATCTTTTTGAATTTTCTTTGTGGATTTGTGTTTTGTCACGAAACCGCCAAAGGGGGAGATTGTTACGGAATTTGAGTTGGCGTATTTCGTGAATGTATTAAGTCTTGAAGATTGAAGATGAAGAAACTTTGGATCATATACCTCAATCTCAAGAAAGAAGAATTCAAAAGGATCAGGTACGTTTAACTAAATAATTTTGATGATCCGAATACTTCTTATAGTGTAGAAACACCTGGAAGAGGTTTTAATTGCTTATTCATCAAAAACTGGACATGGGACATGTTCAGGATCCGGATCGTGGACTTTCAATCCGGATCCCGAAAGGTGTTCGTTCATACATTGCTGCAATCCGGATCACAGCTTGGGCATCCGGATCCCGAATGGGGTGTTTTGTGAAAATGTATGAACGATCCGGATCGTGGATTATGATCCGGATCCCGAACAGGCGATTTTCTGGAAACTGCATTCTGTGCGTCTGCGATCCGGATCGTGGCTTATGCAATCCGGATCGCCGTCGGTAAAACTTTCCAGAAAAGTTTGTTTTTGATCCGAATATTCTTCCTAGGGTTTCTAACCTATAAATAGCCCTTCTATTTCATTTCTAGGGCATCGGAAAATAGAGCCGTCATTTTCAAATATCATTTTATACGGCCTTAGATCCACATATAGAGAAGAACGGAAATCATTAGATCTATTTAATGGTTCTTCATCTATATTGATTAGTTTGATTCTAGGTTTTCATACTCACATCTTGAGTAGAATCAAACTAATGAATACTTAGATGGTATTTCCGATCTACTCTTGATCTAAGTATTCGGCGGATCATCACCACCCAAACAAACAACGATTTACCCCAAAATCGGCGCGTGGACTCGCGTGGCCTTGTGGATTCAAGGTGTTATCGCTCTCGTGGATTCGGAGCGAGGTGCGTTCGTGGATTCGAAGCGTACCATTGGGTGAAGACCGTGGATTCGGTCGGACGTCGTGGACTCGACGTTGGACGCTGTGGATTCAGCGTTGGGCGCGGATCGTGGATTCGAGAAGCGTCGTGGAGCGAGCGGAGAAGATCTACTAGGAGCGTATGGTAAAAGGTTGAGTCGTCTGTGAGTACGTTATATCACCTTGTACGTGTGTTAATTCTAGTGGATTTCGCCGTGTTATCGGTCCCGTGGTTTTTTACTCCGGTTTGGAGTTTTTCCACGTAAAAATCTTGTGTGTTCTTTTATTTTTCCGCATTGGGTTTTATCGCACAATGATTTTTTGAGTGTTTATTGTTTACACCTATTCACCCCCCTCTAGGTGTTTTTTCCCCTATTAGATCCTTATTAACCTAAACCCAACAGAAACTGCCAGTTCCGACTCATTTTGCTCCGGATCCTCCGCGTAATTCGGAACCTCCGAACCTCGCTGTAATCTGAAAATTACCTGTTCCAAGTGTTCTAAGTTTCCGGCACTCCACGGTAATTTCCCAAATCTCATCCTCAATCGGCATACAAGCTCGAAAAAACCTCGAAACGAGCTGGAGCTTCTGCGTGACCCGAATCAACCCGGGCATCAACTGAAAACACAAATGCAACATGCCCAAGGCAACTCTCGGCTCCAAGACATCTTGCGGGGTCGGCGCGCCACCCGAAGCGGTACTTACAGTATCTGTCCAGTAAACCAATCTGGTCCCAGTAAAACCGGTACTCCTGCTCTGCTGTCAAACTAAGAACTCAGTTGGGACCAGCACACAAGGCTCGAATCCTGATGAGTAGGGGACAGCACACAAGCTCGAAATCCCGATGTAACCAATGGACCTCGCGCAGCTCGGTCATAAGCCTACCTCCGGAGTGGCACTCGAGGGGAGCGACCCACACGAGTAAAGTAACCAATGTCTCACAAGTATCACCATATAGCAGGACTGGATCACGACTATGATCAAAGTGAGAAAATCTGTCCACTACAGAAAACCCAATCCCAATCTGAAGCAGAGATCGACAAGATCAACCCCAATCTGATGCAAAGATAAACATCCGGTCAACCGCCTATGTCCGCGGTTACCGCAATTCCCCCCAGTCCACAATCTGATAAAATAGACAATATATGGTCAACGCCTACTATCCGCGGTTGCCGCAATACCCCACAATCCACAATCAAGTACAACCTGTCCCAGACTCCAAAATCCCGATTACACTATCCCAAACCCCTGCTCGAACTCGAGCAACATGAATCAGAAGACTAATACAGAGGAGAAAAGAAACAATCATGGTTTCTCCTAAGTCAAGTCCCAATATGATGGTGTAGCAATAAAATAGTGACCTATCTAGATGTCCATACAAGCATGCAATTGTCCTCATGAAAGATAAAGATAGAGTATCAAACAACAGTTCGACATGTGTATCAAATGATAGATCCGTATAGATTAACCATTATGCAAAATCACTAACCGACTACACATGTCTATAATCCCTGATCCATAATAAATCATAAAAGTAGTACCCGCATATAACTATGTCATCATGTTCCATTAATCAACTTTCATACAAGTCTAGGTACTAACATGACATGTTAATTATCATCACTATAATCTTCTCATAATCATGTTCTCACAGTTAATATTTCCCCAATAATATTCCCAATATGATATATCCACAAGATTGGTCTCACATTTATTTTGATTTAAGCGTGGATGTCAAGGGGTGATCAATCAATAAGCCTAAATGGGAAATCCTCTAAATAAACTTAGTGAGTAAATCGCAATAAGAGGTAAGCAACAACTACCCACCTGGCACGCTAATTCAAGTCTACAAAACTCCCCAACTGAAACAGGGCTCCTCGCTGTCCAACAACTATCCCCGGAATGCCAAAAATCCGTGAGTTACTGCAAAACAATTGGACTCGGCATAAACGGGCCTTCCCCGAAATAGCCTTTGCTGTTTGGAAATACAGCACAGAAAAAGGGATTTTTCACCTACGTACAGTCCTAAAAAAATCCAGAAAAATTATGGCTGCGATCCTTGCAACGAGTAGATCCAAAACGAGTACTTATACGCCCTGTTCTGATTCTCGTAGCTCAAGATAGAAAATCAACAAGCCCGTGCTGTCTAGAAAATCCATCACAGAAAAGGAGGGGTCAAAGGTGCCTCGGGAACCATGCCAAAAGTGCGAAACGGAGCAAAGTAGTCAACATGAAAAACGAAACCTTACCTCTTAGGAACGCGCTGCCGCAGAAATCGCTCAAAAATTCCTCCTGGTTAGCACACAGGAATTTTCCAACTGAACTGCGACAGAAAATGGGCCGAAACCGAAAAATCGTCGCAGCGCGCCGCGTCGCGGAGAACTCGCTGTCGGCAACTCCAAAAATTCTGAAACTTTCTGTAGAGGTAGAGGACAGAGATAGGAACAACTTTTCTTAAGGCCTCAACCTCACTTTCTCTCTCTAAAATCTGAAAATTGCAAAGAGAGAGAGAGGTGGCTTATATAGGCATTTGAAATGGGCCAAATTCCATTCGGGCTCCACACAAATCCGGGCCAAAACAGGAAACAGCAAAACTATCCAACTAGGCCGCGCCACGTGTCCCAAAACACAAAACAGCCTTGCAAGGCCAATCGAGATGCGCCACGTGTCACCCGCCGCCCACGTGTTCCACGCGCCCGGCGCACGTGGGCGGCTCTGCGCCCGCCAATGAACAGTGGCCACGTGTCACACGTGGTTCACAGGGGCGCACGCGCCCGGTCCACGCGCTGGGTCTTACGGATCTTGTCGGCCAATAGGATCCTGCCACGTGTCGCCGCCCCGCCGCCACCATTGACGAAACCCAACCAATCAGGAGCCGCCACGTGGGAAACCCAAAACTCCAAGCTCCGGTGCACGCCATTTCTGTGGACTAGCCGCCTGCGCGCCTGCCCGCGCCTGCCCGTGCTGCCCGCGGCTGCGCTCCGCGCTGCGCCGCTGCGTTCCGCCGTGCTCCGCCGGTCGCCGGTCGTCGGAACAGTGTTTCCGGCTGCCGGAGTTACTGTTCCGGCGTGAACAGTAATTTTTTGCCGAAAATAAGTAAATAGCCCATTTCAATCGTTTTCGCGTGCTGAGTCCAAATCCGCTGTCCGTTTGCTATATTCTCATCCGAAATTTTGCCGAAGCCCCCGAAAAAGCCCACTTGATCCGATTTTCGCGCCGGGTCTATTTCTGAGGTCCGATTTCGATACTACAAGCTCCATTACACTGTGTAAGCTTTCTATAGTCGCCGTTAAGGTTGTAAAAATCTCTACAAAAGTCCCGATCATCACTCACACACACACACACACACACACACACACTCTCTCTCTCTCTCTCTCTCTCTCTCTTTATATATATACTATATATATCATATATATTATATATATAATATATATAATAGATATATATATATATATATATATATTAGAGTTAAAAACATCAATCCCAGGACGTGAGCAGATCTGCCATGTGCATCAGAAATTCTCGATCAAAACGGATAATCTCCCTATACACGCACGGCTAGAACAAGTACAACGATACAATCAGAGTTGCTAACTAAACATCATTAACAATATTAAAATAATAATTTGAAACATAATGAATCCACAAATCTGATAACTAAATCTGGTCAACACTAGCATACTCTTAAATCAAAAGTAAATTCAACTAAAGTGCCATGACCATAATAGCTAATACAAAGGTAAAACAGCGCCAAGCCAGCTTTCTAGCTAGCATATAGAGGACAGTTCTACCGCGAAGCCTCACATCACGGTTCCGACATCTCACCTCCCGACGGACCTGAAAAAGGTGTCAATAGGAGGGTGTGAAATGCAACTAAATGTATCCCAATAGGTACAACAAGCCGGGGACCAGCAAGTCGTACCTACTGGTATACAATAATCAAGTGGATTAGTAAAATCAGCATCTAGGTATGAAAGAAGGTAAATGACAGGTATAAATGAATAATAATGTTGAATCGAAGAACAATAATGGTAGGGTACTAATCACATAAAAAGGCTATAATTGTTGTAACGAATAATCAGTAAAGCATAATGATGTAAGAACTGTAAAGAAAGTAATGGGTCAATACTGGAAATCAAGTGCGCAATCAATGCCACTATTGGTCACAAGGACCTCAGGCTAATGCCACGATCGGTACCTATCGGTGATATATAACCCTGCACCCACTCGGTGCTATCTGGGCTCACGGGTCAAAAAGACCACTCTACAGGTAAAGAACACCACGGGGGCCAGTCCGCTGGTGTACGTGAAATGAATAGCTGGTGCTATGGCGATCATAATGTTGATGTTCAAGCTCGCGGTTTAGAGGCCGAAAAATGGCAATAAGCCGGGAACCCACAAACGGGATCAAAATCCACAATGTCATCATCTCATGCAATATAATAAGAACTGATCTCCTACTCTATCATGAAACACAAGAATAAGGAGATAGCAAAACAATCAGAGATCTAATATATCACGCTAACTAATGACCAATCACATTGTGAATCTTGTCAAACATTGTACAGAAAAACAAGGAACATATATAACCAAAAGAAAGGACCTGGGCTAGCAAGATCACCAAGGGTCCTATCGACTACAATACCCAGTCCGGTTACACTATACTAATGCCGGATCGAAGTACCCACCTCAGTGCAGGCTATCCTGGAACCTGCTGCTTAGCTCTCGTGGAGGCTTCCTGACTGCTCAAGCCTAATCAAATCATAAGTCAATCACAGTCTCTCACAAACT
>CM054950.1:3089943-3138804 GCA_029168755.2 Tillandsia fasciculata
GGAGTCCATTGAGAGACAATACCATTATTCTTGAGGTAGGTTAAGAAATCCGTGCTAAGGTATTCCCCTCCTCGATCGGATCGAAGAGCCTTAATAATCGGTTTTTCCATTTGCTTTTCTACTTCTTGTCTAAACTCTTTAAACTTTTCAAAGACTTCAGACTTGTGTTTAATTAAATACACGTACCCATACCGTGAATAATCATCAGTAAAGGTAATAAAGTAGAGATAGCCGCCCCAAGCAGACACATCGAATGGGCCACATACATCAGTATGTATCAGGGCGAGTACTTCAGTAGCTCTCTGTCCTTGTCCAACAAAGGGAGACTTAGTCATTTTTCCTTGAAGACATGATTCACAAGCTGGGTATGGTTCAGGGAGTAAGATCCTAAGATACCATCCTTAGCCAGCTTGTTAACCCTATCTTCTCCAATGTGACCAAGCCTCAGATGCCACAAGTATGTTTTGTTTACCTCCTCTCTAGGTCTTTTAAAACCAATAGTATTCTCATTCATGCCATTGTGAACTGTATTCATACTAACATCTATATGTAAGTAATAGAGATTGTCTATTAAAGAACCACAACCTATCAAATTATTCCTCAAATAAATTGAACAAATGTTTGATTCAAAATAAACTTATAACCGTCCAATACCAAACGTGAAACAGAAATAAGGTTTCTAGTCGCACTAGGAACATAAAGACAATCTCTAAGTTCTAAAACTACTCCTGTCGGTAGACATAAAGGATAAGTCCCTACAGCAACAGCAGCAACTCTTGCTCCGTTTCCAACGCGTAGGGTAAGCTCTCCATCCCTAAGTCGTCTACTTTTCTTTAGCGCCTGCATTGAAATACACAAATGCGAGGTGCATCCTGAGTCAATGACCCATGTAAAAGTAGAACAAACCGATAAGCTAGTAGTTTCAATGACATGAATCTCGGACATACCTTCCAAAGTTTTATTCTTCACCTTGTCCTTCAGGCTAGCCAAATAGTCCGGACAATTCCTCTTCCAGTGGCCATCCTTTTGACAATGGAAGCAAGTTCCTTTGGCGGCCTTCTTTTTGGGATTTGCCTTGACAGTGTCAGTCTTTGGCTTCTTTGCAGGCTTCTTCTTTCTCCATTTAGACTTCTTTTGGAGGAAGCCCGTTCAACAGCCAAAACTGAGCCCTTATTGACTTTTAGCATTCCTTCAGCCGTGACCAACATATTCAACAGCTCGGCGAGAGTGCAAGTAATTTTATTCATTTGAAAATTTAAAATAAACTGAGAAAATGAATCAGGTAATGATTGTAAGATCAAATCAATTTGAAGTTCTGCGTCCATAGTCATTCCGAGCTTCTCAAGCTCCTCAATGTCCTTAATCATCGCCAGGCAATGATTATTGACTGAGTGACCATCAGACATCTTAGTCCTGAACAGTCGCCTTGACACTTCGTAACGAGTTGTTCGACTTTGCTCATCATACAACTCTTTAAGATGAAGCAAGATGTCAGCAGAACTCTCCATGTGCTCATGCTGGCGTTGCAACTCATTACTCATAGACGCAAGCATGTAGCATTTTACCTTCATGTCATCATCAGTCCATTTATTTCTAGCATCTTTCTGTTGAGCTGTTGGGTTTGCAGGCACTGCTGGAGCCTCCGTGTCCAACACGTAGGCTAATTTCTCAGAATTGAGAACAATTCTCAAATTCCTCAGCCAATCGGTGAAATTCGGTCCAGTTAGGCGATTAGTATCAAGTATTTTGACAAGTGGGTTAGAGGCGGACATTTTCTGCAAATGGTTAAGATTCTAATTAGTTGTGTACTTAATCATAATCCATTTTGATTAGGGGCTTTAAATCTAAATGGTGCCTCCCACTAATTTTAGCAAATCTCCACACTCCCCGAGTGGAGAAAACGAAAACTTTACTAAAAGTTTCTAGTGGGAATTGCGGTTCCATCTATTTGCACACTACCTCATCTTGACAGATTCTTGGCAATGAGTAAAGAAATGAGTGAACAACTCTTGTTCAATGCTTCTCAAGCAAATCACAATTTTATCTTTGGCCTCCAAAAATATAGGCCTCATCCTAACAGATTCTTGGCCTTATCTTTTAGTTAAGTTAGACCCACCGTTCATCATGCAAATAAAAAAGTCATTGAATCCTCATCCTGACAGATTCTTGGATTCAACCCCTTTCTTACCACATAGCATCTCATGCCAATAGAATGGTTGCGGCTCCCTAATGCAACTGACCCCCGTGTCCGGGTGCATCAATCAACACTAAAGAGACGCCCACACCCTACAACGATGGAAGGCCACTAATGGGTTCATAACACCATTAACTTAATATTTTATTTAGGGAGATTTGTTATCTCATCAGTTTTAATTCATTATAAATTTACATCTCATGCAAACCATCGCATCATATGCACACATATATCGCATATATATATAAAAATAACTACCGGTGATGGTCATGGATTTTAATTTGATTCGGGCCTGAGCCACCAGGCCGGAATCGGGTCAGAGGGTATTACACAAAAAAACTTGCTCTCCATCTTGATCAGATTGGAGTAGATCAACTCTTGTCGGCTCCCTCGATCAATATTTGGTCCAAACTTGATCTGCACCGCATCAACTCTTGAATGGAACAAATCGTCATGGAACCTGAACTACCCCTTTACCCTTTAATTTTGCAACAATTACAATACAACCCATAATAATAATGAGACACGCAGGTCTCCAAATTACATAATTTAATTGGTGCACGCAGGCACTCAAAAAAATCTAACACTGGGTCCTTATTAAATTACACCCATTCACATCATCACAAGGTTGCTATCCATGATCATCACCTCATACACATCACAGGCATATAATAAAAAATAAAATTCTCTAATTCGATTTCTAATTAATTGGGTTTCGAATTAATTTTAAATTGCGATTTTGCACAAAGCAACCACAAGGCGCGCATGATCACATCATGTAAATGCGTTCAAAACACATTGCGGCAAGCACGTGCAATAAAAGCCATGAACTAATCAATTAGTGTTGCTATACACTAACAATGCTAATTAATTAGAGCTTGCATGTCATCAATATGACGTGCTTCATATGCTAATTAATTAGAGCACGTTGACCTTGACCGCATGCATGACCGTAGTCGCATGCTAATTAATTAGAGCACCTTGACCGCATGCATGGCCGTAGTCGCATGCTAATTAATTAGAGCACCTTGACCGCATGCATGGCCGTAGTCGCATGCTAATTAATTAGAGCACCTTGACCGCATGCATGGCCGTAGTCGCATGCTAATTAATTAGAGCACAAAACAATCAAAACAATATATTCAAAAACAATCTTCATTGTTTTGATTTCGATCGTTCCAGAAAACCCAATCAAGATCGAAAAAGAGATTAGATCTAAAACAAACGATGAGGGTGGCTCCGATACCACTGTAAGAAAAATACGGATATGCGCAGCGGAAGAAAGAAACGCAATTAAAATTTTTTTTAAACCAAGATCACCTCATGTTTTGTTTTAGATAGTAAAAAGGGTAATTTAATTGATCTCATCAATTAGGATTTAATTTTTACCTTGCGCGGGTCGAGATCACCGCGAAGCCGACGATCGTTGGTAAAAATTGTTCGTCCTTGATAGCCGCGCACGCACCCGGCCTCTACTTGTGTCCACACGGAATCACGCCCTTGATCGAAAAATCGATCACCTTGATTCGCGATCCGATCACGAATTAATTCTTGTGTCGATGTAAGGAGGATGAATCAATCTTCTAATTGTGCTAGCAATCTTCCGAAGATCGAGAACGATTAATTATGGAGGACTTTAGGAAGAGGGAGAGGATAAGCGGCTAGGATTTTCTTATTCATTTTCTCTTATTTTCAATATGTCACATATGACATATATATTTATAATGAGAAAACCCTAATCCTAATCCTAATCGAATCCTAATCCGATTGGATAATCCATTATCCTTAATCGAATCCTAATCCGATTGGATAATCCATTATCCTTAATCGAATCCTAATCCGATTGGATTATCCATTATCCTTAATCGAATCCTAATCCGATTGGACAATCCATTATCCTTAATCGAATCCTAATCCGATTGGATAATCCATTATCGTTCGTGTGTAACATTTACACATAAGTCCCCCAAATATTTACTAACGATTAGCAAATACACCATGCAACTTTTGCACTTAAATACCTCTAATTTACAATAATTGCAAATTAGTCCTTTTACTAATAAATTAGTAAACTTTAGTATTGTGATTATAATTAATCCATTCTATAAACTTCTTTATCATCTCCTAATATCGATCATGCGCGATTCCTTATGTGTGTGACCTAATAGGTTCAATTCTGTCTGGTAGTGAGATATGATGCGATCCCCATCGACATCATCATCGAAACTCCTTTGATGGATCAAACACTTTTGATTCTTCCATCGTATAATAATTATTCGCCTATAATTATTCTTATTGGTTCCCACAATCCACCAGTGACGCCTAGCAGCATATGGTGGCAATCCAGTCAGAAGTGAATATTGGACTGAACCTCAAGGTGCAGTTACCGTACAATACAATCCTTCTATCGCATAGTCCCAACTGAGTGGAGGTCATGGAATACTCGTCAAACCCCATCACCCGTTATATGACAAATTTGATAGGACAGAAGCTCATATGGTTACTCTTGGAAACACCTTTCCATGAACCATATTACCCCGGCCGAGGATTTCTGAGCTTTGCCTTACAAATAGCATAGGACTAATTATCTCTCTACCGAGAGCGATAGATCCCCTGTAAACAAACACCCATTCCTAATATGAACCGACTGCAGCCAATATATACTACTAAGACCCGTGACTAGGATCAGAGTTTGCATAGTCAAACTACAGTAGCCTCATACTGAATGGCCGTGGTGTCGCAGGTCTAAGGATCAGTTGTACCACTGCAACATCGAATCAGTTACTGACGAAAGAGTAGACATCCAAGTAACTATTCGTAATTGGTCACGCTCAGTGCCCTTGTTCTATAACAACCACCTGCACGTTCGCTCCAGTGTCCCCACACTAATGACTTGAGACTCGTCATCCTAAAAGAGAGCGACACATACATCAATCTTGCCTGATCAATCATCGTCCCCATGATGATCCTCCGATTGAGAGCATTTATGACTTAATCACTAATAATATGTATCTCAAATTCTTAACTCTTAAGAATATACATTATCATCTCATTAATTCAAAGGACGATTCATGGACACATCAAACATGAATGGCATAAAATGCCCAAATTATAATAAAGATCAAGTACAAATATGTCCCATATAATAAAATGCATCAGCCTGATAGGCTTTTGGGGCATACAACTAACAGATTCTTGGTAAGTTGGTTAAAATTGCTGAAACTTAGTGTGTTGAGCTGATTTTGACTAGTTCTTAATTTTTTGTCGAATTCTCTTGTTTGATCCCTTTAGATGAGCTATTGGTGGATTGGGGTTTATTTTTCCTTCACCTCTTGCTTATTTGAGACTTGTTTTTGCTGGATTGAAGGTTAGTTGAGGTAAATTTTTGGTTTAATTAAGTTTTCTAATCGAAATATATTTTCATTGGATTTTCGATTATAATTTCAATTCCAACTCAATTTGTTGTGGATTGTTAGTGTTTATTGGATTTTTTTTTTCAATGAATTATGAGCTGAGGAACTTGTGGAACAACACAAATTACTTCCTCTTATTCTCCTTTCTCTTTTCTCTCTCTGTGGATTAGGATTGCTGCGTCAGCAGCAACATTAGCAACGATGTTGTTTGCTTTTAGTCAAATTGGATCAATTTGAAGCTTTTGATGTGATTCAGTTCCTCGCTTGTGTTCTAGTTGAAGAGGAGCTCGTCGCTTAGTTGGTTTTAGCTTAAGAGAAAGTTGGTAAGTGTAAATTTTGTGTTTTTCGAAGCGAATCGATTTTTCATTTGAATTTTGGTTGGAATTTTTATTCGATTGGATCTAGCAGGATATTAGTGGATTATTCTTCACTTCTCAATGATTTGGGACTGAGGGAAGGTGCTCCTGAAGTTTTGATTCAATCTGTGACTGGATTAACAAATCAAAGTGGTTTAATTCATCGAATACCTTAAATCACCTATTATGTCTAGTATAAAAGTCAGTATGAACATGAATTGCGGATTTAATGTTGATTTAGATATATTTTTGCAAGACATGGGTTATGGTAGCTAAATTTAGATTTTATCATGTTTCTAATCTTTCAACTTATGTTAATGGTCATCTAGTGCTTGATCATCTTCTATATACTAAATGTTTGTTTTATTAAGATGAACCTATTACCATAAAATAGTTTCATTACTTTCGGTAGGTTCTTGTGTTCCCACGACTGCGTAGGTTGGATTTGTAGTAGTGTGGATTGGGCGGTATCGGTGTAGTGCACCGACTTTCGCTAAAGCGGCAAAGTACGGATAAGTCACCCCAAGCATGTTTAAAAACATGAAAAGCATGAGTTAGAGTAAGTTTGGTTCGAAGCAAATAGCATTCGAATCAAAGTTATGTCAGAAACGGGCGAAAATAGCAAAGTTCGAAGCTTTAGATAGGTTTCGGACGCCCGAAAGGCCCTGCGAGCGCCTGGAGCTATAGTAGCGGGCATTGTGGCGAGCACCTTGTCCGTACATTTGGACTCTCAACTCGAGAGTTGGATTTTTTGTACGTGCGGGTTTTCGGATGCCCAGGGTGTTCCGTGGGCGCTCGGATGAACAGTGGAGGGCGCAGGGAGAGGGTACCTTGGACTATCTGCAGGAACAGTGGCTTCGACGATTTGGATGTCCGTACAGGGTCGCGGGCACCCGAAACGCGCGGCGACCGCGTGAGTTTGAGAAAAATAATGAATTTTTATGGGGGCATTTGGGTCATTTCACGCCCTCTACTACAGCGACCACCCCTCCTGACAAAACCCCCTCTCTCACTTTCTTTCTTCCTCAATTCTCTTATTCTCTCCATCTCTCTCTCCTTGCGTTTTCTCTCTAGAGAAGAACTAGCAGCAACGATAGTAAAGGGAGGGAGCACTATGGAGGGTTGAGTCGAAGGTTTTGATCTCCAAAACAGCTTGGAGAAGGTGGAGAGGATCTCAAGGAAGGCTTTGGAGAGAAGATAGAAAAACCCTTTTCCCATCTCCTTTGGCTAAGAGCTCAAAAAAAGGAATGTGGAAAAAATTTAGAATTTTGAAATTTTGAAATTTTTATGGATTTAAAAGAGATGAAATAATTTCTTATAGATTCTTATCCCACTTTTAGGGGATTTCGTGGAGATTCTAGAGATCGAATCACATCTCATTCACAAGAGCATCTAAGGTGGAGGATTTTGCCGAAAAGGATGATCACATAACTATTGAGTAAGTTAGGGTTTAACCCTAAGAGGTATATATAAATAAATCTTGATATAGGTTGCTCTTGCATAGAATTGAGTGGCATATGGACTTAGGATAAAATTTAGGTCAAAGGAGGAAATGAGTGGCATTTTTTTATTTTATTAAATTTCTTACATAATTTTGTTAAGGCTATATTTGGTTGAGGGATAAAGAGAAAATAACCCATTTTATCTCTCTATTCTGCCAAACGACATGATTTTTGGCTAGAATATTTTATCCCGATCAAATTTTATTATTCTTGATTATCTTGAGAAATTTTATTATTCTTGATTATCTTGAGATAGCTTGGGATAAAACTATTCCACTATTTTGGTAGAATATTACTATTTTAAAAATTAATTCTAAACTTTATTAAAATTATAAATTAACTTAAAGCTAAATTATATAGACATAATTTATTAAATAATATAATATATTATTTTTTTTATACAATTAGTAATATATTAATATATATTAATATATATTATTTTTATTTAAATATTATAATAAATTATACTTAAATATTATAATGAATTATTTTTATTAAATTTAATTTTAAGTAGATTCTGAAAAAAAAATATTTTTATAAAAATATTTTTATTAAATTATAATTTATAATAAATTATTTTTATCAAATATTATAATAAATTATTTTTATTAAATTATATTTTATATTAAATTTTGCAATCATTTATTTATTTATTTATTTATTATTATATAAAATTAACTAAGCATAATTTTAATTATTTTTAAAACTAAAAATATTACAAGTCAAATATAATTTTATTTTTATTTTGGCTAAATTACAGAAAACCTTTCTGTAATATTTCGCTTTTTCACTTTGCCTCATGTCTTTTAAAAGCTTATATTTTGCTCCCTTGTAATTACCGAATTATCTTTAAGGGGCAACTGCGTTAACGGAGGAGGTAATATTAGAGAGAATAAGTTTTAGCTTATTTCTCGGTATTTTTGAAGTATATTTTGAGTATATATAATAATATTTTTTAAAAAATTGACGGTTCACTTGCGGAATGGTGACGACGGAAAGATAAATGTATATTTTAATAATTACAAAAGAACAAAATATAAATTTTTAAAAAATAGAGAAACAAAATAAAAAAAAAAAATATTACAGAAATTTTTTTTGTAATTTAGCCATTTATTTTTAACTTCATTTTGCGGCGAATGTTTCTCAAAAGATACCGAGCCTTCCAGTTCGAGTGCTCACTGATTCTCAAAACTAAAAGGATAATATAGTAATTTCAATCATAAAAAATAATAAAAAATTAATTCGAAATAAAAAAAAAGAAAAAAAAAAAAAAAGAAGAAGAGGAAGAAAAAGAAGTGGGGAAAGTTGGGGAGGTAGGGAGGTGGGAGGTGGTGGTAGAAGAAAGCAATCAAGTCGGTCGGTTTGTGGGGGCGTTCCCTTCCCAAACCCATCCACATATCGCCACAAAACCAATAATAATAAATAATAATAAATAATAATAATAATAATAATAATAAGAAGGAAAAGCAGAACCAGAAGGAAGAGAAGAAAGCAGAACCAAAAATCCCATCCTCATCCCTCCACTCCAGAAACAATAATAATAATAATAATAATAATAATAAAGAAGGAGATCTCCTGTCTCCTCTTTCCTTTCCTCATATCCTCATCTTGAAGGAGAAATAATAATAAGAATAAAGGCTATATCTCTTCCTACTCTTTGTTTGTTCCTTCTCTTCTTTTTCTTCTCTGTGTTTTTTTCTCTCTTTGAATTTTGGTGAAGATCGGGCGGCCGGCGGCTGCGGCGGCGGCGGCGGCGGCGATGAGGAAGGGGAAGGGAGTAGAGGGGCGGCGGCGGCGGTCGAGGAGGGGGTGGGGGTGAGATATCGGGGGGTGCGGAAGCGGCCGTGGGGTCGGTTCGCGGCGGAGATCCGTGACCCCTGGAAGAAGACGCGGGTCTGGCTCGGCACCTTCGACTCCGCCGAGGACGCCGCCCGCGCCTACGACGCCGCCGCCTGCGCCCTTCGCGGCCCCAAGGCCAAGACCAACTTCCCTCGCCCTCCCCCTCCCCGCTCCATCCTCCCCCCACCCACCTCCTCCCCTCCTCCTTCCCCTCCTCCTTCCACCACCGCCGCCCGCTGCCTCCTCCTCCTCCTCCTCCTCCTACTGCCGCTGCTCCTCCACCCCAGCCGCAGCGCCACACCACCAGCAGCCTCAGCTCCACCGTCGAGTCCTTCAGCGGCCCCGCATTCCCCTCCTCCGCCGCCCCGCCGTCCTCCACCCTCACCCTCCCCCTAACCCCAACCCCAACCCCAACCCCAACCCCGATCAAGATTGCCGCAGCGACTGCGGCTCCTCCTCCTCCGTCGTCGACGACGACTACGACGACACCGCCTCCGCCTTCGCCTTCCGCACGAGGGCCCCGCTCCCCTTCGACCTCAACCTCTCCCCCGACGATGCCGACGGCGGCCCCAGCACCGCCCTCCGCCTCTGATCCCCATCCCCATCCCCATCCCCACCCCGCCCGCCGCCGCGGAGCTGTCAGAAAGAAAAGATAGAACAGAAGAAAGAAAAAAAAAAAATTCGGCTCTTCTTTCCTTCGCTCTCTTGCGGTCTTCCTTCCCGATCTTTCTTCCATTCTCAACTTTTTTTTTTCCCTTTTTTTTTTTCCTTTAATTTTATATATTGTCGGTCCGTGCTCTGCCGCGCCGGAGTTTGAAAGATGGATCTCGAATTTCTCTGGGTGATTGGAGCTCATTGGTAAGGATAGGGATTATTAGATCTTATCATATGGCGTCTATTTTAGACTGTTGCCTCCTCAGTCTTGCTGTTGTTTGTACAAAAAGGAACATCTGGCTTCTAATTTGATGAATGAGAAACAAAAGCTATAACAGCTAATTTTTAGTCGATCTAGTTTCCTGAAGCTTTTTTTTTCCTCTTATTGTTAGTCTCTCTTTTGGATCTGGTTATTTGCGCAGATTGCTGGTTCTTTGATGATAATGGGGCATCGAGCTTCTTCCGATCCAGTTTTCTGAGGCTTTCTTTTTATTTTTCCCATTGATCTTTGTATAGCTTTTTTCAATGGAGTCTCAGTTGTTTGACTTAGTTTGATGTTATTGAGTATCATATGCTTAAGAGCTGCTAATTTTGAATATCATTGAAGAATCATTTTCTAGGGTAGTCGCATGGCGTCGTCCGCAATGATACTTGGGAATTATCAGGAAAGTTTTCTTGCTGCTGTTTTAGCGGGCGTCTCCTCTGCAACTTTGATGTCTTGCATGGTTTCTTCTTGAAGCTGGTTTACCAATCGTATTTCTGCTCGTCTTTGTTTGTTTTGCTTTTGAAGGTAACGGTGTTGCTCTGTATTCGGAAGATAAGTGCATGCACGCATATTCCTGGCTGAATATGTGGATAAGGTCCTGCAGAGATCGAGTGTCGGAACTTGCGGATTTGATCCCGTTAAGCACCAAAGGCCGCATTTGCATAGGATTTATGTGCCACGTAATTTATACACGTGCAAGCGTGTACCGTCATGCGTCGTATTTAGATGTTAAGAGTGCAATGCCTTCAAGAATTCTACCTTGTTTCTTTGTGTATTTGATTACTCTAATTTATGAGGAATTCCTATATGCTCACTACTGTTGTCGTTTTATCTTGCACGGAGCACGTACGCACCCTGTGTGTCAAATAGGCGTTAGTTGGCACCTTAGCTGCATCCATGCAATTTTCTCCTTTGGAAGATCAGAGCAATTCAATTGAAGAAGCTTAGTAAATGAGAAGAAATTGACAGCAGAACCTGTGAAATAGGAATTCTGTATCATTCGGTAAAGCATTTCATGAGAGCAGAATGGAGCCTTTCTGAAATTTCCATTTTTTACTCATAATAGATGTTGTACAACATTATCTTATATGGGTTAATACTTACAATATTTAGAAGATAACCACATGCAACTCAAATTCTGTTGCTATGGAATAAATTATAGCTAGTAACCGTTTAATTTCTTGACTTCTACTATTTTTGTGATCTGTTGATGTTGAAGATTGTGTGGAATGTACCTTAAATTCCTTAATGCGAGACTATGGAAGATTTTGTTTTAAGGCTGCTTGATCGTAGAACGAGCAGATTACAGATGTTCTCCATAGCTTATATTATACATGATGTACTTCTTGGGCACTGTTCTTCTATTTCATCAAGTTGCCTAAATAGTATTTCATCACGTCTAAAATATTATGTGTTATTTATTAGTTGTCTTGCGAAGTATTAGTTGAACTTTGCTTGAAGATGTCTATGCTTAAGTATCTTTATATACGCAACTTCACAGTGTTGATAGGAATATTTGTTATTTTCGGCATTATTTGTGTGTTTAATACGGTGAATTTTCTGTGATTTCATTGTAACTATTTTGCAGTTGTAAGATCTCATAGCAATCATGATATAGATTTTTTGTCAGTTTAGTTCCTTTTAGTTTAGAAACTTTACTGTGTGGATCTTTTTCAGCAGGCCGTGTAACTAATATGGTTAGGCCATTTTCTTCCTGCTAGTGAGATAATCTTGTGGAGTAACAAATTTGCATGTGCCTTAATGTAATAGCTGAAATTACACTACGAACTCTTTTTATGCAAATGGGAATGCATTACTTTTTTTTGTCAAAATGAGTTTCTAGTCTCAATTACTATCTTTGCCTTAGACATACAAAGTGCATTTCATTGTTCGATTGATCTGCTAGATGTTATGTTCCTTGGTTATAGAAATGTACTGATGAAAAACATTATTCAATAAGAGAAAATCATCTGTATGCTTGAGTCCTTAATTTGGTATTTTCTTCTTTTGCTTGCTGTTAAAAAAAAAAAAAAAAAAACCATTTCAGTTTATAATGGATTGAATGTGCTAGTTCTTATTTTTTGATTCATATTAGTTAGAAGCATCTGTTACGATGTGTTATCAAGTTGTAATATATGTTTTCTAAATATTTCCTTCATATTGATCTAGTACTGGAGAAAGTTAAACCTAAAGTTTTGGATTGTTAATAATATGCTGTCCTGCTGAATTGCATATATTTGAGACTATATTTGCTGGCATGTGCCTATTATTGTATAACTAATTGTTATGTAAATTCACCTGTGGTGTATGAAAGATTTATTTGTATCTGCAATTGTTCTTATCTATCCATTCATTTGCTTCTAGGACCAGGTTGTTTAATCCAGTTAGATTCCTGAAATCTTTAAGACTCTTCCACTTTTTTGTGTTCTCAATTCATCGTATTTAGCGATCCTTTTGCTTCATCTGATCAAGTCTATCATTTGCTGCGCATGCAACAGTTTTTCTTATCTATTTCATAACATGATTGTTGTACCTCGTTTCACATGATTTAATATATCGACGTAATTTGCAGGTGTAATTTGTTTATTTGGAATGGTTTAGACTCCTAACTTATAAAGGCATACCATGTAAGATACTTCAATCAGGAGTGTAATAAGGTGGCTCTATATTATTATAACTTGAAAAGGCGTTTCTTCCTTCTACAGTAGCAAGCTTGCTGAATAGCAGTTCCTTTAATAGATGAAATTCAATCTTCGATGCTTCCATTCTTTTCTATATGTTACTTATGATGGATTTTCTGTTGGAATGAGCTTCTGAGTCTCAGTGGAAGTTACTTATAAGCTGGTTATATACACAAAATTAGCTTGAATATGATCAGCTGGGAATGCGCAACTTCAACAATTGGAATGTCAAGTGCTGTGATGGCAGCCCAGCTTCTTGTAAGATTCTTCAGCCTTATTTTGTTCATACAGCATTTGATATTTTAGTTAATCTGCTAGATATCTTCAATTTTATACATGTAACTGTGGCAATGGATGATGGATAAGGCTAGCTTGAAATCATTTACGAATATGAATGAATAATTGCCGCACTTTTGCTTAGTGTTTAGAGATAAACGGAGAATCATCATAGTTCAACTTACGTTGTGTGATTGATTGACCTACTTCAGCTACGACGAGGACAGATTTGGGTGGTCTTCTAGTTTTAGTTTATATTGATCAAGTAGTAGTGGGTAGATATATAGGCTGTTGAGATGATAGTCAAATTACTTTGTCATTTCTTTAGCTGCTAGTTCATTATGCTTCTGGAGATATAGCAATCGCTTGCATGTTTTAGTTCGACCAACTTTTAAAGTTCACTAATGTTTGCTTTATGTAGTCTACAAATATATTTGGTATTCTTGTGTCGATGGTTAAGTTTAATTCAGACATTAAAACTCTATTTGACACTTCTATTAATGTTCCGCATGTTTTCGTATGAACTGTTAACTGCTCTAAATGGCTGGGGATGAAGTTGTTCTTTCCTTCACTCTTCTTGTAGTTCAATCCAAAATCCATTTTAACTTTGTCTATTGGCAGTTTTCAGATATTGAGAGCTGTGCATGAACTATTTTCTTGATTTGCTTAAAAAATTTATACGTTTGATTGATAAGAAGTATGATCAAATAGATATTAAGTTTATTTTTTAGAATGAGTTAAAGTTATTTTATTATTCTATCAAATTGTAAATATTAAGATCTTTAAGAGAAGTAAAAATTAAATTTCTTAATTACAATTATGTGCTACAAAAAACACAACATAATGTAGAAAATCTTAGGTGATTGTTAGCATGAAATTTATTGTTTTTAGTGATATTTTTGGTGTTTTTGAAGTTTGGATGGTTACTTTGAAAGTCTAGTCAAGTTGATTTTTTCCCCTCCCTAGTCAAAGCTTGCATTCGTTTGATTGATCCAAAAGAAGTAATTTTATAAATACATGAATCATGACTCTTCAACTTGCTACAAATCGTCTTCTCGCTAAGTTTCGCGTTGTGCTGTTTTTTTGAGGTACATGGGTTACATGCATGATCGGGTTATCTCTTTTTGGGTTGCAAGTGCGACCGGTTATCTCTGACTTTTCGTTTGTGCTCTTTTGGGTTACGGGTGCGACCGGTTATCGCGATCGGTCCTCTAGTATAAACTAAAATTTGGGTTAATTGCACTAGCAGCTCTGAACTCTTACTACAGATTTATTTTGGCCCCTATTTTTTTAAATAATGAACTTAATACACTGGTTTTTAAAAATGTGTCAAACTTGTCTGTTTCATCATCTTAATGTTGGATGTTGCTACGTAATTTATTCAAGGCGGCGATATTTAAAGATACAGTCAATTCAATCGATTAGAATATATTTGGACATATCCTTGACGGACGGACGTGATTAAAAAAAGAGATAATTGCCTGTGTACCCCTGAAATATGAAGAAATATCTAATTTACCCCTCTTATTTTTTTTTTTTCAATATACCCTTCATACGTTCCACCGTTATTAAAAATATCCCTACCGTTTTCCTTTGTTAAGTTAACTAGGGTTAAACTAGAGTTAAATAATAATCGGAGTTGAAAACTATCAGATATACCTATTTTGTCCCGGTTTAGGGTTTAGGGTTTAGGGTTTAGGGTTTAGGATTTTTTAGGGTTTTAGGGTTTAGGGTTTAGGGTTTTAGGGTTTAGGGTTTAGGATTTTTTTAGGGTTCTAGGGTTTAAGGTTTAGGGTTTTAGAGTTTAGGGTTTAGGATTTTTTAGGGTTTTAGGGTTTAGGGTTTAGGGTTTTAGGATTAAGGTTTAGGGTTTTAGGGTTTAGGGTTTAGGGTTTTAGGGTTTAGGGTTTAGGGTATATTTGAAAGGGCAAAATAGTAATTATACACAGATAACGGCAGTTTCAAACGGTACACTAACAGAGTTTAACTTCAGGGGTATTTTGGAAAGAAGTTGGAACGTAAGAAGGGTAGTTTTAATATTAGCCTTCTAAGAGGGGTAAATCTGAAAACAGAGAAATTTTTAGGGGTACGTAGGAAATTGCCCCTTAAAATATATATATATATATATATATATATATATATATATATATATATATATATATATATATATGAAATAACAAAAGTCTCAGTGAGTCCTAATTTAAATTTCTGTGACGGCTTTATTTCCGGGGATAAAGGAATAGATAGAAAATATTTTATTTTTTACAGATTGCCCACGATAACGAATCGAAAGAAAAAATTATCGTCTATAATTAATTTTAGAAAATTAAAAATTACGACAGAAAGTATAATCTAAAGTTTTATTTGGTATTACACTAAACACGTGTTGAGTGCACAGATAAAAAGATAATGTTGGAAATTAAGTATTATTTTTTTTATAAAATAAATTTAGCTGGAACAACTAGGCTTCGAATTCGGCTATCAATCACCAAACCTTTTGTCACTTGCGCCCGTAGCGATTAATAAGTAAATATTTTTTTGACAAAATATTTATGTGAAGAGTTCATTTCTATTGGAGGATTTTGTTGCTAAATTGTGCTTTGTTCTAAAGCGTTTAAACGTTTATTTGTTAAATGGCAAGCGTTGATTCGTGTTTTTAAAAAATGCTTATATGATACTCATGATATTTTTTCCTCAGTAAAATTAATTACATCAAATAATAAGATGGAGTAACTTGGTGCATTTACAGGAGTTTTATGGTATTAAGTTCGATTTAATGGTGTGCTCGGTTTGAGTTATGTAATATTGCATATTATTTTATAATACTCAAATATCTGAAAATTTTGAATTATATTATTAATAATTTTATATTATCGTTTTTGATTTAATACAATAATATAATATTATATTACGATAAATATAAAATTACTATATTTGATTTATTGACAATAAAATATATAGTTTATTTAAAAATTTCTACTGTGGTAAAATTTAATATTATTTTTTACTAAACTATAATTTAATATAATTTACACTTGAATTTAAAATTAAAATTAAAATTTAAAATATAAAAAAAATATTAAATTCAATATTTTAATTTTAAAAAAATAATTTGAAATTTAAAAATTTAGAAATTTAAAAATTAAAATATAAGTATAAATTTAAAATTTAAATTTAAATCTTATAATTTAAAATTAAAAATAAAAAAAAAATGTTTTGAAAGGATTTGGAGGGTTAAAAAGGTAAACTTATAATTTTACATAACATAATAATTCGCCATTAATAATATAAGATACTCATCCTTTGCGTGGTAATATTTTAGTGTATAGACTAGATGAAACAAACATAGTAAATCTGACAAGACTATCTATAATAAATCTTTCGTAGAAGTAAAGGTGTCCGTGAATTGGATCTCATGTGGATAGTTGAAAAAAATATATATATATCTTATTTATTTAACTTCGAGTCGGATCCGGTTTTGAATACTTAAGTTATTAATAAATTCATCGGGTCTATTTAAGCAGGTATAAATAGTAACTATCTGTCTACTATCCGCTTAAGATCGGATACAGATTGGATGTAGACCGGACATAGATACTCATATATATATATATATATATATATATATATATATATATAGAGAGAGAGAGAGAGAGAGAGAGAGAGAGAGGGGTGTCAACGAGCCGAACACGAGCGAGTTGGGGTCGGCTCGTGTTCGGCTCGTTTAATCGAACACGAGCTGGCTCGTTTAAATATCGAGCTGAAAAATTTGGCTCGTTTATTAACGAGCGGAACACGAGCTGGCTCGCGAACAACAAGTTTGATTTTCATTCCTACTATTAGGTTATAACTCGGCTCGTGTTCGGCTCGTTATTAACGAGCCGAACACGAGCTGGCTCGCGAACAACAAGTTTGATTTTCATTCCTACTATTAGATATAAAGTTAAAAAAAAATTAAAAAATTAAAATTTTAATCTAATAATTAAAATTCACAAGAAATTGATGGCTTAAAATCTAAATAGTAATATATATATATATATATATATAGTGTTGTGCTGGAATGCTATTGATAGCACCAGCCCAATTTTACCACCCATTTTGTAGCCCTTGGATCGCATTGAGATTCGTGCAAGCCCTTTAATTAAAAAGAAATTTTTTTTATTTTTTACTTTTTCTTTTTACTTTTTCTTTTCTTTTTTTTTCATTAAAGAGGCTTCACGAATCTCAATGCCATCCAATGGCTAAAAAATGGGTGGCAAAGTTGGGCTGGTGCTATCAATAGCATTCCAGCCCAACTCTCTCTCTCTCTCTCTCTCTCTCTCTCTCCTCTATATATATATATATATATATATTATATATATATTGGAGCTATTATCGAGTCGAATACGAATGAGCTAACCCCAGCTCGTGTTCGGCTCGTTTATTAAACGAGCTGAAAAATTCGGCTCGTGTTCGGCTCGTTTACTAAACGAGCGATTCGATCTCGAGCTCATTTCGAGCCGAATATGAGCTGGCTCACGAACAGCGAGCTGGATTGCCAGCCCTATATATATACTCTAGTAAATAATTTATGGATAAATTATAATTGGAGTGGGTGATTTTCTTCTTTTTGCATAGTTATGTAAGGTGTTTTCATTTCAATTCAATTCAGTTTGGTTCCGCTTTGAGTGAAAATCAAATACAAAATTTTCTTTTCATAAATCTATTAAACCGAATCGAATCAAACAGCTCTGGAGCAACCGAACCAATCCAAACATAATTTGATTCAGTTTAGTAATTAGGTTTAACGAATTAACGACCTTCGATTTTTGATTCTATTCAGTTCACTACAATCTGAATAGATATCAAATCTGAATTTCAGTGAAACTGAAAACTAAATCAAACTGAAAAAATATTAAACCACACCAAATCGATTTATTCAAATTCAGTTTTCAAGCGTTTTTTTTTTTTTTTTTTTTTTTCAAAACTAGTCCCTGCTAAATTATTTTTATAGGAACGACTCTCATCATATTAGAATTTCAAGTTAAAAACAATAAACACACAATAAATGAATTATTGTATTTTCTTTACCTTAACAACGCGCAGATTAGTGTTATTTTTTTTTTTTATCTTAGCCGTGCACAGATTAAGTAAAAAAAAAACATAATAATTTATTTACCATTTTTAAATAGAATAAATAAATAACCGTGTTCAACTTGCTTGCCCATTATGGCACTCGAGTTGGAAGGAGAGGGCCATTCCTACAAATAAATATTTGCAGGGGTAATTTGCCAAAGAAAAAAAAAAAAAAAAAAGAGAAGAAGAAAAACAGGAAATATATATAGAATGTGAGTATCTTGAAGCCCGTTGATAAGAACATGGGCCTTCTTAAAGTTCGCTTGTGACGTCTCCAATAGTTCCATATCGAATCTGAATGAAATTGTGATTGGATTTATAAGAGATATGAACATTAGTAATAATAACTGAATTTAAATATTTTAGGCTGTGATTTGAATCCAACACATTATGAATGCTAGTGGGGCGGGTCGTCATATTTGGTATCGGAGCCAATAACCAGCCGAAAGTATGTGATGAGTCTAGACTGAGATTGGATCTAGACATGGGTCTAGATGACAGGACTAGCGAGACAAGTCTTACATCGTCCGGTGATCTTGAGCTATGCGTATGTTTGGACCGCCGAGAACGTCGTGGATGGAATTGTGATTGGGTTTAGAAAAGACAGGGATACTAGTAATAATAACTGAATTTAAGCTGTGATTGAGTTTATAAGAGACATGGATACTTATTAACTGAATTTAAGCTGTGATTGAGTTTATAAGAGACATGGATACTACTAATAATAACTGGATTTAAGCATTGCGGACTGTGGTGTGGCTCTAACGAGTTATTATTGCTGTTAGAGTTATTATTGAGGCCGTCGTTGATGGAATTGTGATTGGATTTATAAGAGATATGGATACTAATAATAATAATTGGGCTTAAGCATTTTAGGCTGTGGTGTGGATCAAACGAGTTATTATTGCTGTTAGAGTTATTATTGCTAATAGAGGATCAAATGATGATACAATTAAGGGATTGATTATGGATAAATCAAATTCTCATAACCAAGAATCTACCAATTATGAGAATTTGATTTATCCATAATCAATTCTTTAATTGTATCATCATTTGATCCTCCATTGGAGTTCATTGTTGGATGATTGGGCGGGCATAGATGGTGGCGATGTTGACACTTCTCTCTTCATCCATACTTCTCATAATGGAGTTCTTATTCTTCTTATATATGTGGATAATATTATTATTACCGGCAGTAATTCCACTTCTATTCATAATCTAATTCATGAACTTGGCAATCAATTCGCAACGAAAGATCTTGGTCCTCTCTATTACTTTCTTGGTATTGAGGTACATCGCGATTCAACAGGCATCTTTTTATCTCAATCAAAATACTCAATTGATCTTCTTACACGTGCATATATGGATGGGGCGAAAGCATGCACTTCACCAGTTTCTTCTCATAAGAGGCTCTCCCTCACTGAAGGCGATTCTCTTGATGATGCTACGTTCGATCGGAGTATTGTAGGGGGACTCCAATATTTATCTATGACGCGACCAGATTTAGCCTTCTCTACCAATCAGGCCTGTCAATTTATGCATGCACCAACTTCTACTGTTAAAAGAATCCTTCGATTTCTTAAAGGAACAGTGGACCATGGACTCCATATTGGAATCGGCAATCTTGATTTGCACGCCTATTGTGATGCAGATTGGGCAGGAGATCCCGATGATCGCCGCTCTACCAGTGGTTTTGGTATCTTTCTTGGTCCGTGTTTAGTATCTTGTTGTGCAAAGAAACAACCTACAGTATCTCGTTCTAGTACGGAGGCTGAATATCGCTCTCTCGCCCACACTGCTGTTGAGCTTTCTTGGGTATGATTGCTCCTTAAAGATCTTCACATATTTCTACATTCTAAACCTATTATTTATTGTGACAATATTAGTGCTATCCAACTTGCGTACAATCCTATCTTTCATGCTCGGACTAAACACATCGAAGTTGATTATCATTTTGTACGAGAAAAGGTTATTCGACAAGATCTCGATGTTCATTATGTAGCGTCACAAGATCAAATTGCTGATATCTTTACTAAAGGACTATCTTCTCATCGATTCAAATTTCTCAAAGACAAGCTAATGGTGCGTGCACCTCCCATAAGCTTGAGGGGGCGTAACGGAGGATCAAATGATGATATAATTAAGGAATTGATTATGGATAAATCAAATTCTCATAACCAAGAATCTATCAATTATGACAAGTATTCAAATCACGAGAAATTGAGAAAACTCAAGAATGGCAATCTCGCAAGTATGGCAACCACACCAAATAGAAACTACTTGAATTCAAATATTGTACACTTAGGCAGTGTTTGGTTAAGGGATAAAGATGGAATAACCCATTTTATCCCACTATTCATGCCAAACGACATGATTTTTGGCTGGGATATTTTATCCCGGTCAAACCTTGGTATTCTCGGCTATCCCGGGATAGCTTGGAATAAACTATTCCACCATTTTGGTGGAATAGTGCTATTCTAAGAATTAATTCTAAATTTTATTAAGATTATAAATTGAATTAAAACTAAATTATGTAGACACAATTTATTATATATTATAATATATTATTTTTTATTATAAAATTATTAATTATATATATTAATACATATTATTTTTATTTAAATATTATAATGAATTATTTTTATTAAATTATAATTTATAATAAATTATTATTTTTAAATATTATCATAATTTTTTTTACAATAAATTATTTTTATAACAAATTATTTTTATTAATTATATTTTATATTAATTTAACTATCACTTTTTTTTTTATTATTCTCTACTATTAGATTTTTAAATTTTTAAATTTAGAAAAAATTTAAATTTTATACTTTTTAAATTTATAACTTTAATTTTTAATAAATTATAAATTTAATAAATTTTAAAATTTATACAAATTTTAAATTTTTTAACTTTAATTTTAATAAAATTAAACGGTATTATTTACTAAAATATAAACTTTAATTTATACAAATATTAATTATTATTTAATTAATATTTTATATTAATTAATTAGATAAAATATTATTATCCCCAGCTATTCTTAAATTTAAATTTTTTATTTATAAATTTTAAAATTTTTAACTTTAATTTTTTATAAATTTAAAATTTTAAAATTTTAAAATTTATACAAATTTTGTATATATAAATTTTTAAGTTTTTTATAAATTTATTTTTATTTATAAAAATTTAAAAATTAACATTTTTGCATAATCTTTTACACATTTTTTGAGATAATTAAAATTTAAAATTTAAAATTTAAAATTAGAGAAATTTTAATTTTATAATTTTTTAAATTTGTAACTTTAATTTTTAATAAATTTATAATTTAATAAATTTTAAAATTTATACAAATTTAATTTTTTTAACTTTAATTTTTAAAAAATTAAACAGTATTATTTACTACAATATAAATTTTAATTTATACAAATATTAATTATTATTTAATTAATATTTTATATTAATTAATTAGATAAAATATTATTATTTTAAAATTATAATTATTTTTATTTTTTCACTATTCTCGTTTATTCTAAGAAATGAACCAAACACAATTTCAGCTATTCCTAAGAATAACAGCTTTACAAACCAAACACTATTTTTCTTTTATCCCTGACTATCCCGGAATAGCAAGCTATCCCAGGAATAAAAAAATTTATCCCCAAACTTATAATCCCCGAACCAAACATTACCTTATAGAATGTAATTGTGTAAATATTATAATCGCAAGAATAATAGGATTATATTTTGTATCCAATAATACTATATAAAAGCTATCTTGATTTAGCACAACAATCATTTTTCCATCAATTACGATTTTCTTTAATTGCTAGTGGGTACAAATGTTTGTGAAACTCAGGAGCACTTCACATTGTATATTAGATTTGTGTTCCAAAAAAAGAATCTTAATTAAATTAGTACTAGGGGTGAAAATAGTATTTAGAAAATATTGGAATACTTTTTGATGAATTGTTAGCCTTAATTAGGGGCATTATTATTCTCAACTTTAAAGGGGTACTCATAAAATTGAGATCTCACAAGGAAGTATGGATGGAATTATTCCATTTTGAAATATTGCTGTGAGGATTCCAACCACCGACCAGTTGGATAGCATCCCGAATGACAACCAAATATCAATGATCAAAATAGCAATGTATTTATGTTAACTAGTCAATACCCCGCGCTTCGCTGCGGGAATTATAGTATAATGAACCATAAATTCATAATAGTTATAACCATCAACCAAACATACATTTTCATTTTAAGAGAAATTTTATGTTTGGCATCTAAACATTTAATATTATATATATTAAGTAAGGCACAGAAATATTATATTAGACAATGTATTACACAGAGACCAGAAATTTAAACATAATGTCTTACTTTAAAAATATCAATATATAAGTAGATAAACTGTATGGAGGACAGTTGGTAGTTCTTCATTTATCCTATTCGTTAGATGTATTTGCTTCATCAAACCTACAATAATAATAAAAAAATAAATTATACTTATATTCTATAATAGATAAATAAATAAATTAGACTCATATTCTATAATATATTAGATATCTTACGTAAGTCGACGTTTCTTCGAATGCTGTATATCAGATAAGTTATGAGCAGATTGTCCTGAACTGTTCATAAAAATATTTATACATGTTAAAAATTTAAAGAAAGAAACATATTTGTACAAAAATATATAAAAATTTCTTAATATAAAATGATAATAAGACCACCTGGAAGAGATTTCGATGTCCGGTGATATTTCTGTAAATATATCTTTGTTTAGTTTCTTCTTAGTTGCAGTGGACTAAGAAGAAACTAAACAAATCTGACCAACAGGAAAGGAAATAGCAAATACAAATAACAGGAACAAAATTTGTGAAAAGCACTAAATTTCAAGAAAAACAAAAACCAACCACTGTGGGGAAAAACCGATGAAAGCTAATAATTCGAAAGTACAAACATGCAAGAATAGGAAAGGGAAAAAAGAACGAAACAGGAGGCTCAGATATAAGGAATTCATTAAATGTAATGACAGTTTATCAACCCACAGTTATCATTCAACAGTAAAGGAAAAGAATAAACCAACAAATGAGAGAGAGAAACACCATCATGTTGTAATCAAACCAAGCAGTGGGCTAAAGACAGAGGACCCAAGAGATAAAGGCAAGGGGCACATAGAATAACATGGCTAAATAGGTATAAATAGGTATAAATATTTACCTATTTAATGCAGGGGAGCCTAGTAATTCTAACATCTTTTGTAATTACCAAGATTAACCAAAACAGTTGTATTTGTAGAAAGCAAAAGTGGAGTATAGATGAGACAACATGAAGACTACCATAATAAGACTCACAACATCCCAACTTATTGAAGGTTCACTTCAGAAATTCCTTAAGTTAAAAACCAAACATGCAAAACAAAGATAAGAATAGTCATAAAATGACAGTAAAGTTATAATTTATCCAACAAATATATAGCAGTAAGTTGGGTGTTCATCAATTAGACAATCCAAAACTACTCATTAGATGGTTGTCTAAGAGTTTTTAAGGAAATCTTTGTTTATAAAATATTAAATCACTAAAGTAATTTTAGACTACATTATATAGGAAAATCAACAAAATATAGGAAAATCAACTAAACCTAATATATATATATTACAAAAGGTCTAAAGAATACACCTCGCAATTGTATTTCCTCACCTTCGATACCATCAATCTCAAATATAAAGGAAGGGTAAAGTGCATGTCATAGTAAAATGCCCAAGATGGTAAAAACCCAACCAACCATACACAACCACATCAGAAAACATGGCAACCAGGTGCCAAGGATGTAATTTGCATAAAGTATTTTTTTTGTTCCCATCATCATGTAGTTCCTAGACTAAGAGCTAATTTCTTCTTCTAACATATTTCCATAATATATAATATATATTATATATTATAATATATATAATATATAATATATATTATATTATATATAGTAATATGATATATTTTTCCAAACTATGAAAACCACACAGTTGAGACCAACATTGTGGTGTAGTATAGTTTGGAAAAATACAGGGCATTCTACAATATTGTTCTAGCATAATTATTACAGAATACACCTCAGCTAGCCAAAAACTGAGGTTCATGTTAAAAGAGTGTAGTGGGCAAAAAGTTAGTAACAACTTAGCCAAGGTCCTAGGGCATATACTAAAGCATTTACCCCAAAGAAGGGGGCATCATGTCTGAGAAGGGACTTGGTGTAACAGTAGGGAGGGAGTTTTCACGGTTTACTACCGCATGGCATTCTCCAATGGCAGCTTGTATCTTAGCACGTTCAGCAGCGTACTCATTTTTCTGGGCAGTGGTTGAAATATAACATTCTTTTAGAAAGTTATATTCTCATACCAATTTGTTATATTGACCCGAAAGGAGCACCATATTTGCAGAAAGCTGGTCATTCAGGCTCTTATAAAACAAGGCATCGGCGTAGTTAACATCTTTTACATGCAAGTCCATCTCTTGCGTCAATCTCTTGACAGCATTGTGAGATGCTTCCTCCTCAGCAGCAGCAGCAGTGGAAGATGAAGCACTCCAACACCGGATAACTTCAACTATAGACTCACTCCGTGTAATGTGAACATCTATGTAAGCCATGAACTTGCCTTCAGTGTCACACGAGACAACACACTCTGGCACATCAATGTGAAGTTGTTCCGAAATCTCATGTAGTAACCGGCTAAAGGACAGCTCTATCGTAGTCATAGTAGACGCTGCAAGAAACCGCAGCAGTACAGGACACACAAAGGGGAGAAAGGAAGGGAAAAGCTTTAGGGTAGGTATAGGAGTAAAAGGGAAACAATTAATCTAAAAGAAATAATTATTTTAGATAAACAGTCGAATGGACACTTGGGAAAACAACATAGGGAAAACCTTTTATTTTTTTGTTTATCAAACATCACAACAAAAGAGAGTTGCTAATGCACAAGAAAGCAAAAATTAAGCTAAGGAAGCAAAAGGTAATGGTTAGTTGCCCATCAACGGCCGTCCAAACCACAAACAATTCTGTAGTGATTGGTTACCACTCAATGGACCATCAAAACTCACGACCATTCCTCCTTAGCATCATAGGAAATCTCGAAGGAAAAACTCCACGGAGGCCGAAAACTCTGCAGAAAACCACGGCAAACAAAAATTTCCAATAGACCGAAAACGTATCAAAGAAGAGAAAGGAAACTTAACAAAACTCAAGACGAAAGGCAAGGGAAACTTAACAGTACACCGAAATCTCATGTAGAAACCAAAAGGTCCGTGGAAAAAAAAAAAAAAAAAACTGCAAAGGGAGGGGAGTTAGCATATAAGACTTAAAAAAACCCCAAAACCATATCTGCTCTCAATAGAAAACTGAATACGTCGATTTAACATAAAAAAGAACGAAAATACTCAAAGAAGAAAACTTTGAGAAAAGAAAGAGCATAGCATATATAAGACAAATCAAAGATCAAACATAATAAAGAAAGCAAGAAAAAGAATCATACCTTCTAAGTAATCAATAACTTGTAAGTACTATGACAGCTAGAGGACACCTAGTAAACAATAGGACAATTATTATTAGAGAATAAATATGGCCTATCCTATTAATTAATAGTATAAGGAGCAATGTTATTTTCTTTATTTTCCATTACCTTGCTTACTTAAGATTGCAAAAAGTGAATGATAGACTACATTGTCAAAATTTCTATTTATAGAAATAGAATACAATCTTATGGGGAATCTGGTCAAATCTAACAAAATCTATGAATATCTATGAAGAATAGTGAGAAATATCACATCAAATCACTAAAGTTTTTAAGAAAATTGTACAAAATATAGGAAAATCAACTATAGCTTACATCATATATCACATCAAATCAAAGTAAATATTATTATACAAAACATTCATAAGAACAACATCAAAAAAAGTAATATCATAAGGGCAATTTTCTAGGAAAGAAATATCACATCAACATAAATCTATTAGTTGAAATGATGTCAAGTTATTAAAGATTTTTCGTGTGCAGAATCTAAAGAATCCAATATTATATTACATGTCACATCAAATCACTAAATTATAACTTAAATTCATAAAAGTTTTTTTCCAAATTTGTGCAAAATCTAAGAAAATCTAATATTATATTACATGTCACATCAAATAATCATAGTATTATATAGAATGAAAAGGTGTGCAAAATCTAGGAATGTCACATCAAATCACTAAATGGATAACCTAAATTCATGAAAGTTTTTTCCAAAAGGTGTGCAAATTTTAGGAAAATCTAATATTATATTACATGTCACATCAAATAACTAAATCATAAAAGTAACTATAATAGTAGGAATATTATATAGATTTTCTTTTCGAAACTTGTGCAAAATCTAGGGAAATCTAATATTATATCACATGTCACATCAAACAATCATAGTATTATATAGAATATAGAATGAAAAGGTGTGGAAAATCTACAAAATCCAATATTATATTACATGTCACACCAAATCACTAAATGTATAACCTAAATTCATGAATTTTTTTCCAAAATTTGTGTAAAAATCTAGGGAAATCTAATATTATTATATCACATGTCACATCAAATAAGTAAATTATATTACATCAAATCACTAAATTATAACCTAATAAATTGATGAAATTTTTTCCCAAAATTGTGCAAAATCTAGGAAAATCTAATATTATATTACATGTTGCATCAAATAATCATAGTATATTATATAGAATGAAAAGGTGTCCAAAATCTAGGAATGTCACATCAAATCACTAAATGAATAACCTAAATTCATGAAAGATTTTTCCAAAAGTTGTGTAAAATTTAGAAAAATTTAATATTATATTACATGTCACATCAAATAACTAAATCATAAAAATAACTATAATAGTAGGAATATTATATAGATCTTTTTTTCGAAACTTGTGCAAAATCTAGGGAAATCTAATATTATATCACATATCATATCAAACAATCATAGTATTATATAGAATATAGAATGAAAAGGTGTGGAAAATCTACAAAATCCAATATTATATTACACATGTCACACCAAATCACTAAATGTATAACCTAAATTCATGAAAGATTTGTCCAAAAGTTGTGCAAAATCTAGGAAAATCTAATATTATATTACATGTCACATCAAATAAGTAAATCATAGAAGTAACTATAATAATAGTAGGAATATTATATAGAATTTTTTTGGAAACTTGTGCAAAATCATGACATCAAAAAAACCAATATCACACCACCAAAAGCAAATCTCACACAATCTATAAATAATGGTGCAAAATCATGAAGGATTTTTTAAAAGCTCTACAAAATCTAGGAAAAGCCAATATTATATCAGATATTACATCAAATCACTAAATCTGAATATTATATCAAACATTCATAATAGGAAATTCTCTAAATTTTGTAGGAAGCTATAAAAAATCTGTAAAAAAGAATATCATATTATAAAAAAAAAAAAGTAATGTTGGAAATTTTCTTTGGAATTCATAAGAGTTTTTAAAGAATATGACATATGCTTGTAAATTTTCTATAAATTGTCAAAGTTCTACTAAATATTATCTTATAATATAGTAAATATTTAATATAGTAAATATTTATATATAGTAAATATTTCCTATGTGTTCATATATTATATAAAGTAAATATTTATACCTATTTAGCAAATTATTATATAATATATTTTCCCTATAATGTTAGGAAAAAGCATAAATTGTCAAAGATATGGTCAACACGTAGGAAAAGGTAATATGAGATAACATGAACAAAATTTTAAAAAGATATAATGTTAGAAAATCTTTTTGGAATTAATAAGATTGATAAAATTTTTTGGGAAAAGGTATAAATCATGAAAGATTTAGTCAAGATAGAGGAGTCTTATCTTGGAATAAAGGAATATAACATCACATCAAGAAATGACTTTTAAAATTAGTTAAAATCATGTCAAATTATTAATGATTTTTAAAAAGCGTGCAAAATCTAGAGAATCCAATATATTATATTACATGTCACATCAAATCACTAAATGTATCACCTATTTCCAAAAATTGTGCAAAATCTAGGAAATTTCAATATTATATTACATGTCACATCAAATAACTATAATAGTAAAAATATTATTTAAAATTTTTTGGGGAACTTGTGCAAAATCATGACATCAAAAAAAGCAATTCTTTGAAATTCATAAGATTTTTTCTTATTGTAATTGAACAAATGACTATATATAGTAAAAAATAGTAGGATTTCTATATTATATATATTTATAGTAATTTATCAAATTACTATATAGTAAAAAATGACTATATATAATATATAATATATTTTTCCTACAGTAATTTTAGACTACATTATATATCTAATATACTAATTTTTAAATTTAAAATTCATTTATTCAAACTTCCATTCCAAAAATGTACTTAAAATTATGTTTAACACTACATGAAATTTGTTATATATATTATATATATATATATATATATATATATATATATATATATTACAGTAATTTTAGACTACATTATATATCTAATATACTAATTTTTAAATTTAAAATTCATTTATTCAAAGCTCCATTCCAAAAATGTACTTAAAATTATGTTTAACACTACATGAAATTTGTTTATATATATATATATATATATATACACACAAAAAGAGGCATGCTAACACACCACCAAGTAAAAGGTACGGCAACAGAACAAAGGGTAATGGTTAGTTGCAGATCAATGGCCATCCATATCACAAACAATTTGAGTGGTTGCCAATCTACTATTCTTTCTTAGCATCATATAATGGTTAGTTGCCCATCAAGGGCCATCCAAATCACAAACAATTTTGTAGTGAGTGGTTGCCGGTTGATGAACCATCAAACCCACTACTATTCTTTCTTAGAATCATAAGAAATCTGGAAGGGGAACTTAAAAAAGAGGGAAGGGAATTCTCAATTCAAAAGTAATATACAAATTTCAATGCTAATTAAAAACTTGAGATCCTTATCTATTTCATTAATTACTAAAAACAAATATTTATAATAAATCTAATTTTTAAAACTTTTAATAATAGATAATAAGTTTTTAAAACTTATATATATATAATAAAATTTTAAATTTCACTAAAACTTTGAAATCCTAATCTATTAAGTTAAAAAATATAAATTTTAATACGCAATTCAAATATTAATTCATAAAATTGGAAATTCCAATTTTCCAAATAGTTGTATGTTAAAATAATTTATATAATATAATTCACAAAATTGGAAATTCCAATTTTGCAAATCATTGTATGTTAAATTTCAATCTTAATTAAAGATTTGAAATCCTAATCTATATATTTCTATCACAAATTTCCTTTTCCAATGAATGTAAATTTTTAAGTCTTACTTTAAAATTTAAACTCAACTTTCAAGCGAAAAAAAATACAAATTCCAACATGCAATTCAAATACTAATTTATATAATATATAATTCATAAAATTGCCAATTCCAATTTGTATGTCAAACTATTTTATATAATATTGTTAGCTACAAATCTCAAGATCTAATGAGTTTTTTTTATATTTCTATCACTTTTTTTTTTTTTTTGTAATGAATGTAAATTTTTAAGAATTAGTTTAAAATTTAAACTCACCTTTCAAGCATAAAAAAGTACAAATTCCAAAGTGCAATTAAAATATTATATATAATATATTTCATAAAATTGGCAATTCCAATTTGAGAAATGGTTGTATGTTAAACTATTTTATATAATATTATTGCTATAAATCTCAAGATAAAATTTTTATACAACTGTATTATTATATGTACTGTATTAATTTATATTACTAATTTACCAAAAAATTGTATAATTTACTCATAAAGCCTATCTTATTATATTTAGTGTATTATTATATTCAATACTCAATTTAAATAATAATTTATATAATATAATTCATAAAATAAAATTTTATATTCAACATGCAATTAAAACATTAATTTATATAATATAATTCACGAAATAAAATTGGAATTTCCAATTTTCCAAACTGTTGTATCTTAAATTATTTATATATAATAATTTTAGTTATAAACCTAAAAAAAAGTTCGAAAATAAATCTTACATAACATAAAATTGAAATTTCTAAATTTCCAAATCATTGTACCTTAAATTTTTTATATATATATAAATTTATTTAGTTATAAATCTGAAAAAAGGAATTCAAAATAAATTTTTAAAAAAATTGAAATTAACATGTATTCAAATATTAATTTATATCATATAATTCATAAAATTGACAATTTCAATTTTCCTTGTATGCTAAATTGGCAATTTCAAATTTCCTTGTATGTTAAATTATTTATATAAAATCTTTTTAGTTATAAATCTTATTTATTTACTATATTATTATTATATATAATAATATAGTAAATAATCTTATTTTAGTTATTTGAAAATAAGTATTAATCTTAAGAAATCTGTATTAAAAAATATTTAGTTACTGTATTATTATATTATATTTACTATATTATTATATATAAAACTAAATAAATAACAAAAAAGAGAAATATAGAGAGAGGAAGAAGGACCATGAGCACAGCCGGTGAAGAAGGCACAGAGAGAGACAATCCGATAGTTTAGAGGATGCCAACAGCTCAACAGGTACACATGCACCATCGGATGACCAATGAGCCACACATGAAAGCCACAATCGGACGGCGACACACATAGACCTAAGGAGGCACAGAGAAATAAAAGAGAAAAATTCTACAAATTATTGTATTATTATATATAAAACTAAATAAATAACAAAGAAACCAATAATGCAAGAGAGGAAGAAGTACCATAAGATTGATCACAAAAATAATGAGATCAACACACAGCCAGCCGGTGAAGAAGGCACAGAGAGAGACAATCCGATAGTTTAGAGGATGCCAACAGCTCAACAGGTACACATGCACCATCGGATGACCAATGAGGCACACATGAAAGCCACAATCCGCCCGCGACACAGAGACCTAAGAAGGCACAGAGAAATAAAAGAGAAAAATTCCACAAATTATTGTATTATTATATATAAAATTAAATAAATAACAAAAAAACTAATAATGCAAGACAGGAAGATGTACCATAAGATTGATCACAAAAATAATGAGATCAACACACAGCCAGCCGGTGAAGAACAGCCCACATATACGCATGTGGCATTGGATGATGTCAAAGAACAGCCCACATATACGCACGCGCCATAGGATGACAGCGAAGAACAGTCCACATATACGCATGCACCATCGGATGACCCACGAGCACGGCATGAAAAAATTTTGTTAGTTAAGATTTAGGAGTAAAAATATTATATATATCGATTAAGAATTAGAAATAAAATTATTATTATATTAAATACTATTATCATGATTATTTTATTTTAAAAAATTAGTAAACTGAACCGATCTAATTCAAAAAAAAAAAAAGAAAATAATAGTATATTTTTATTTTATCACCATATATTTTTTAAAAAAATATACTTTAATTATTTTTTTGTGAATTTCAATTTTAAAAAGCGATCGAAAGCGATCTCCAACAACAAATTTATCCAAATTAAATTCTAGGAGCGATCGAGATGGAGCCGAGCGATTACCTCGGTTAAGAATTAGAAATAAAATTATTATTATATTAAATACTATTATCATAATTATTTTATTTTAAAAAATTAGTAAACTGAACCGATCTAATTAAAAAAAAAAAAGAAAAATAATAGTATATTTTTATTTTATCACCATATATTTTTTTAAAAAAATATACTTTAATTATTTTTGTGAATTTCAATTTTAAAAAGCGATCGAAAGCGATCTCCAACAACAAATTTATCCAAATTAAATTCTAGGAGCGATCGAGATGGAGCCGAGCGATTACCTCGCATGGGGCTCAACGCGGCGTATCGGGGGTGCTTCCTTGGGGAGGAGGGCGGAGACCGGGCTCCGGAGAGCTCCGGCGGGGTCAGCGAGGCTCCGCTCGTCGGCGCAGAGGAAGCAGACGACGTCGGCGATCCCGACCCTCCCGGCGACGTCCCTCCTCTTTTCCGACGACGGAGCCCAATCGCCGACGATGACGGCGACGTAGGAGGCGGCGCCACCCCTCCCGAGCGCGGTGAGGGCATCTGCGACGGTGGCGGAGGGCGGGAGCGACCTCACCGGCGGTTTCCCGATGCAGAGATCCGACACCTCAGGGGAGAGGAGGGCGACGGTCATGCACTCGCGAGAATACCCTAGAAGCTTCTAGTCTAGATGAAAATCCTGTGGAGCGTCGAAGAGAGAGAGAGAGAGAGAGAGAAGCAGAAGGTAAGAGCATTGGGGGGAGCGGAAGAGAGAGAAGTGGGTCGCTTCGGGGAGCGGGAGAGAGAGACAGAGACACAGGAGGTTCGGCGCACAGTAGGTTCGGAGGCAGCATAGGAGCACCCGAAGCATAAAATGATGCCACATCAGCGAAATCAACGGGAGCACGACACGTCACCCTAACAAAACTGGGAAATAGTTATTGTATAGATTTATAACACCATAAGAAATTCGACCTAATCAAGTGAAAGCGAAAGCGATAGAAGGGCAGCCCTACTTCACTTTCGAGACCATGTTGTTTGCCGCCAATATGATAATCTAAATAGAATAGTTGCAACACTTTCAATCCGCCTCCACAATGCTATTGGAGACACATCTGGACCCAATAGCTTCACTTTCACCATAAGTTACATCTACTCGCGTTCCTAGATCCTTAGGATTGCCAAAAGTCTAGGTTTTTAAATCCACCTAACAACACTTTTAGACTCTGATACCAACTTAATCTGTCACGCCATAGGCCACAACGGAAGTCTAAACTGGGCACGTGCATAGACCCGCCATGTGCACAAGAATGCTGTGACACCCGAACTTCCCACGAGGTCATCCATCCTAAAGCTACTTTAACTCTAGCACGCTTAACCCTCTTAACCTCTTGGGTCTAACCACCGCCTAAAATACTATAATTGGGTTAAAATATTTAGTCCTATTATACCTTATATATAGGACTCTTTTAAATTCTAAGGGTGTGACATTCCTACCCCTTTTTACGCCCTAACGTTCTCGTCAGGCTCAAGCACACCCACAAGTATCAGACGATGTGAGACTCGTCTTGCTAGCTGTTGATTTAATTACATTGGGCCTTGTTATTTGGGCTATGTAATTTGGTGAAGTCAAATATTCTATTTTTATATTTTTGATTATATATTTGGGCATCTTACTTGTAAGCCATTAGATCATAATTCTTTTGATCAAACGACCCATATTTAATAGCTTTATCTTTTAAAGCTAAAGTACGAGTGATTAGAATATTAAGAAATTATAGAAAGAGAAAAAGAAGTGGGAGAAAAGAAAAAACCCTAGGGGTTTTGATTTCATCTTGGTTCTATCAAGAAGGAGGTGAGATCTTCCTTGTGAGGTGTAGTTTGCACCATTTAGATAGAGTTAGAGATTGTTGGAGTTTCTCTTTATCTTTGAGGAAAGGTGATATCTCTCCTATTTGTATCTCTCTTGTAATCTTCATGATTTGATAGTGAAAGCTTTTTTTTGCTTGTTCTCCCGTGGATCTACTAGGCATAGCCGAACCACGTAAAATCATTGTGTTATTGTGGTTTAATTTTTATTGTTATTGTTTTGGTGCTTGGATTTCTATTTGGGTGTTTAGGATGTGAATTATAAAATTGTCCACCAAATATTTGTGAAATTATCATTAATATTTTTCATCCTCATTTTACAACAATTGGTATCGGAGCTTGATTGGTGGTTATCTAAGCATTCAATTTTGTACATTCATTTGTTTTTCTAATGGAGAAAGCAATGAAATTTGAGAAGTTGAATGAGAGCAATTAGGTTATATGGGAAATCATATTAGAGGATTATTTGGTTGCAAAGAAACTTGATTAGCCAATATTAAGAATAGGTGCAAAATTCAAAACTATCGATAATCATGAATGGAACATGCTTGACCGAAAAAATTTAATAAAAACCAACGGGGAGTTAACCATTAGGAATTATAATCCTGATAGTTTATAAGATTTGAAAAGATATTGGTAAAATTTTAAGCTATTGAGCGAGGAGTGTCTGTGCATGATATTTTTGAATTTTAGATGAGTATATTATAAAAAAGTTAATATTTAAGGATGCTTGTTTGTATACTTAATGATATTTAAAAATATCTTAATATATTTTAATATCGCGTTTGAAAGCGTCGATTAAAGCGTTGACAAATAAAGAGTGTCACGTATATACCGACGTTTATATGAAGCATCGACAAAATATATCCTGACGCTTTATTATGTTGAAAAATTAAAAATAATAATAAAATTAATTAATTAATTAATTTAATATAATAAATAATTTATATGATAATATTTTTTGAAATATCGATATTTTTAATATTGTAAAAATATTCGGAGACAGTTATCTCAAGCCTAGTTTGAAAAGCCTCTTTATATTAACTATTATTATTATTATTATTATTATTATTGTTTTTGGTAGTGGTTCGTGCATGCCCCGTTCAAACTTTCGTACGGACCTAAGAGCACCCCCCCCACACACACACGCGCACTCTCTCTCTCTCTCTCTCTCTCTCTCTCTCTCTCTCTCTCTCTCTCTCTCTCTCTCTCTCTCTCTCGCGCACATACACACACAATAAATAAAAGGTATATATAAATATATATATATTTTTTTGAGTGTATATCTTATATCCCATCCCACTTTATTCTGGGATGGAGTGAATTTCACTCGTTACTTGATGTAACGAGTGAAGGTATACCCATCTCAAGATGGGGTGGGATGTAGGATGTACATCTCTTTTGGGATATATACCTAGAATTACCCATAAATGAATAAATAAATAAATAAAAAGAAAAATAAAAAATAAATGGATATATAGAAGAGTGATCACTTTCATAAACTTCACTAACTTTGATAAAACAGTCCAAGCAAAGGCAAAGTAGACTATAGATAATTAAATAGACGATATATATGGCATGCTATATATAAAAGCAATTAAGCACATCACTAATATCTCACATACATTAATAATTGACACTCGGTTATGAATCGTGATCCATGCATGACTCCTTATTTCCTTAATTGTTTCATTAATCGCCCTGATATATAGGAAGAGTCACCTTGCACCAACATTCAGGATATCCTGCATGCACAACAAAAAAAAAAAAAAAAAAAAAAAAAAGAGGATGTATCATGTATGGGAAGTTATTCAAAATGTGAGCAACTATATATAAACAATTAAATAATTATGTATTTTATTATTCGAAATTTAATTTGTTGAATTTACTATTTAGGTTTTCGAATTTTATTTTGTTCCGCTGCTTAAATCCTCAAAAAAAAATCAATCAAGCCATCTTTATGCATGCCACGGTTTTTATTACAATCTTAAATCTGCAACTAATTAATTTTTTAATTATTGTAATATGAGAATCATAAATTTCATATTAGTTTTATCACTCTTCTTTTGTTAATTAATACTAGAACTTCATATATATATATATATATATATATATATATATATATATATATATATATATATATATATATAGGGGAGTGATTAAATTGTATGATGGGCCTATAATATAATAAATTATTGTTTGATGAATAAAATGTAAGCAACGTCGTAGTGAATCTGAAAATCATTGGTGTACTTTTTCCTTTTTTTCTCTAGCAATTTTAATTAATTGTGTTCAGAGAGAGTGAGCTACATTCCGTAAGGAGTTCCTTATAAAAGATTATATACGGCGCGCGTTTCAGATCTTGTTCTTTCAGTTTTAGATCACAGAAGTAATCAATTTCTAAACTTAAGAAAGAAAAGTATTGGTCTAACGATTTGTATTAAAATTACAATTAAGTTGAAAGAACGAAGGAGATCTAGAGAGAGATCTAGAAGGTACGAACTGGCTACAGTCGACGTTAGGGCTGACGGGTATGTTGAGTGTGAGATTGCAGGAGGACGGCAGCAGCTTCGCCCGCTGGGGCTGGACCCCGAAGGACGGCCCAGACTGCTCCAGGCACTTGCACAGTGCGCGGCGCGTCTCCACCGTCGTCGCCATCCGCCGCAGCCCCTGCGCGCTCTGGCAGCACCGCGCGCTCGGCTTCGCAGGCCCGACGCCGATCAAGAACGACCCACACGGGATCAGCGTGTTCACGGCGTCGCTGCACGACACACTGGAACCTGCTGCAGCAGCGTCACCACCCACCAAACCTGCCGCTACCTCTATCAGCAGCAGCAGCAGCAGCACTGCAGCGGCAGCGGCAGCAGCGTTGTGTGTAGTGTGTTTGGCCATTGCTCGAGTTAACTACTACTTCTGCCGCCGCCGCCGCCGCCGCCGCTGCTGCTGCTATTGCGACTACTACTGCAATGGTGAGAGTGAGTGATTGTAATAAGAATGATGTGCATGCATGGAGTTATATATATATATATAGACACGTGTTTGTGTGAACAGAACTTAATGAGGTTGTTCGAACCTCCTATTTAGGTTTGCCGAGTTATAAGTTGTATTAATTTAGTAGGTGTGTAAAGCTGCATGGCACTTGCTGAAGAAAAAATTCTCACATTATCTTTTAATGATTGATTTTTTTTAGGGGGTCTATATATATATATATATATATATATATATATATGTTGCACCTAATTAAGATGTATGTATTAAGTCTTTTCTTATTTTGGTAAATATTTATTAATTTATTCATGTTCGTACGAAATAACTCTTTAACATGCATTCTACTTTATGCATGTGTTTGAATCTGAGGCCATTAATTCCCAATTACTTCGGTGGTTGGCCGTTAAATATTTTTTGTTTGCGGTTTCTTAGCACATGGTCGTTTGACTTGGATATAATTACAAATAATAATAATAATAATAATAATAATAATAATAATAATAATAGTATTGTTGAAAATATATATCTTTATGAATACTGCAGTTGTAACTATATTCACTATATTTGGCTTTATATAATTATATTTATTTTAATTATATTTTTTTATTTGATGGAATTGAGATTTGTATTTATGAGTTTTATTATTTTTTAGACAGAAAAAGTAGATTACCTCTCCAAAATATAAAATAATCATATAATCTTTTAATTATATAAAATTTTAAACGGATGAGCAGATTATAGTTATATAATATTATTAATTATTTAAAGTTGTTATCTATAAATAAATAAATAATAGAATATATATATATATATATATATATATATATATATATATATATATATATATATATATATATATATATATATATATATATATATATAAAATATTTTTATTATTTTCAATAATTTTTCAACTTACCAATTTACAAAATATATAAATTAAACTTAAAAAAATTATTATAATTTCTTTTTTTTTTATCAAATTTAATAATTATAATTATAATTAATTAAAACTTATTAAATTAACATACACAATTTTATATTTTAAACAAAACTAATTTTAAAAATTAAATTTTTTTTTTCACAAACTTGTATTGTTTAAAAATTTTTATTAGTATTTATTTATTTACAACTATTTTTATTTAACTATATACAAGTAAATATATATTAATTATTTAATTATTTAGCTATTTATTTATTTATTATTGTTAATTAGTGGGGGATCTTATTCCTCACCAATTGCAGTATTTAGAACTATAGCTGTTAGGATTTGGTTAGTTTTGTAATTAAATATTAATTAGATTATGATTAATATTTAAATCATAAATTAATTTAGATTAAAATATTAATTATATTATAATTCTAATTTAAGTATATTTGGGTTTAACTTGGGCGGAGTTTATATATATCTTTAATGTAAAGGACATATATATATATATAAAAAATACGTATGATCTTGAGGATGACTGTACGATACAAAAAGAGAGAAAAGAGAGAAGTCTTCTAGATTTATAGAAGACGAGAGAAGGGTGAGAGAGATTCAGGAGGAGTGCTAGGGTTGAACCTACTCTATTGCAGAAGAGAAGTCTGTGTAATCGGTGTAATTCTTCTCTTAGTTAATAAATCTTATTTCACCCGCATATTTCCTTGTATTGATTTTTTCTTCTCTTTGTGGTTATATTGGTTCCAGTTTTGTTGAGAGGACGGATTTATAGTAAAAATTTGATTTGAGGTTTCCGCTGTGGAATCCCAACTCTAGGCGGTACCAGAGCGGATTGCGGTATCGAAGCGGGTTGCGGATTCAGAGAATCTGGTACCGGAGCGAGTACCGAATTTTCCAACAACAGCCAATTTAGATTTTGTTCCAAAATTTAAACTTTCTTTTACAATTATTACTATAACAGTTGAACTTAAAGTGCACTAAACCAAACACATGAATTGAGACTGTATGTATTTGCAACTGCAATACAGTTATAAAATTGTGCAACCAAATGACCCCTAAGAGATGAAGATTATAAAAAGTTAACGTAAATAAAATATTTACTTTTACTTAGCACCCGTTTGGCTTAAATTTTAGAAAAATAATTTCTACCAAAGCAATTTTGGTAGGAAGAATTACTTTTAGTTAAAATCTATAAATTATTTGGCTGAAAATTCAAGGAAAGTAATTATTCTAAAATAATTTCGTAATTTTTTTTGGCAAATTATTCTGAAGTAATTTTGTCAGTTTCAAATTTTAAATTTTAAAATTCAAAAATTAAAATTTAAAATTTTAAAACTTGAAATTAAAAATGAACTAGAGCCTAGAAATCATTTGAGTTAGATACTTTTCTCTATTTGGTGTATGGAAATATAAATGAACTAAACTTTTACTCTCATGAAAAACTGAAATGAAACATTGCTAAGAGTTAAGAACTAAAATTAGATATTATGAAAATTTAGTATCTCCTATATCAAATTTAAAACTTTGAGGGTTAAAATGAACTTTGAGTAAAAGTTCACGGCTAAAATAGAGCAATTTATCCCAGTATATACAAGTTAGTTAAAAATGAGTAAAACTTACCTTAACTAATGACATCTAATTTTTAAAGTAAAAAGATGATAAAATATTTCAAATTAAATAAATTACAAAATTAACTAGTAAAATTAAAATTTTTAAAAATAAGATTGTTAAATCAAAATGGATTGAATAAGTTCAATAAATTTTTAGCAATATATTATTAGGATAAACAGCTAGGTTGTAAGACCAACGGTAACATGTGAAGTCGTTTAATGTATAATGAAAGTTTTCCAACCAAAAAAGAAAAAAGAAAAAAAAAATTAGTTCGGTAGTTGCAAGTTGGTCTGTAATTAGGTTTGAGTTGTTGCCTGCTGTCTCCCTCTCTCTCCTCTTAATTTTTTTTTTTTTTTTTTTTTTTTGGGTAAAATCGTATTGAATTTTTATGAACTGCATAGTATTTGAATTTGACTATAAAATTTTTCAAAATTTTAATTTTATTATTTAATTTTTAAATTTATTTGATTTCAGTATAATATTTTGACTTTAAAATTTAGATGTATTATTTATTTTTATACATTTAGTTAATATATTTCATATAAATTTTATAATTATAAATTTATTAAAATAAAAAATTAGTTTAAATTTTAGATTCAAAATGTTGTTTTCTTGACTCAAATCAAAATAAAATAAAAAATTAGATTATAAAGCTAGAATATTAAAAGATTGAGCTGCATACATAATTTTGTAGTTTTTTTTTTTTTTTTTCTAGCGATACTATTCATACACTCGAAATCAGATGTACGATGACTAGTAAAATTCACTCAATCTCAAAATGAATGGAGTATAAAATATACATCCGATTTTGAGTGTAGAAGATGTTTTTTTTTTTTTTTTTTTTTTTTTTTTTTTTTTTTTTTTTTCTTTTGTTGGGTTGTTATTACATTGTTTGCATCTTTAATAGTAGTTTTAGGTAAGACTGGTGATTTGGAGTGTTAAATTTTGATGAGTTATGTTTTTCTGTTGATTTGATATCTGGTCTTCTCTAGTGATGCCTTCACCTGCTGGTTTTTCTGACTCTTAACATTGAGTTATAATTAACTTAAACGAGATCAACACTACAAGAAAATTGCCCTGTAACAAAAGAAAAAGTCGTCGTTATTGTTCCATTTTTCGTCGTTAAAAATAAATAACGACGGAATAAAATCTCGTCGTCACCCGTCGTTATAGCTTCCCATACTGAAAGAATCTCGTCGTCCATTTTTCGTCGTTACAACTTATTGCACCCGTCGTTAATTTGATTCCTATTAGCGACGACTTATTGTGTCCGTCGTTAAATTAAATGCTTGTAGCGATCACGTATTGCACCCGTCGTTAATTTATCTACTTTTGGCGACCATTTATTGCATCCGTCGTTAATTTTGTTGCTTTTAGCGACGAATTATTGCACCCGTCGTTAATTTGATTATTTTTAATGATCAGTAATTGCGCCCGTCGTTAATTGATTACTTTTAACGACCACTTATGACGCCCGTCGTTAAAACTTAGTCGTTATAGCTATAATTTTTTGTAGTGACTCAGCAAGTTTATTAATGTTGCTATATTGCTATCTATTTAATCAAGTGTCTGTTCGTGTTGGGGTGTTTATGAACTTAAAATGGGAATGATAATTTGTTATCTCTTTTAGGCATCCATGGATCCCAACTTGCAATATCTGTTGCTTAGATGATGATTCTCTTGCTTGATTCAAGTAATGAAGCTTCTTAATTTGTTGCATACACAAGATGCTAAATTAGAGGTTTATAATCTTCTTGTTCTATTAATTTGTTTTCTTTCGTTACCATTCCTGAAACACGGACACTGTGTAAGGTAAGAATCGTAGTTAATTGGTAACATTCAATTTTTTTCTCCAAAACATGCATTTCCATAATATGAGATGTGTTAGAAGGTTTTGCAAAACCAAATGTGCAATATAAACCGAATAATCAACCGGGATTAGAAAAGGCCTCTGAGTCGAGGTGTGCAGAGCACTGTCCTAGAAGTAAAATTGCTCCTCCACGTGCGAGGCTCCAACAATTACTTTTAACGATACAATGACCACTGTCCACTCCGTCAGCACGACTCCAGGATGGTGCAGAGCGAACCAATTCGGCTTTCAGAGATCCAGCAAAAATAATAATGAAGAGGAAAAACTGTAAAGCTCAGTATATAGGAAGCTCAAATAGTATTGTATCAGTCTATTTGTGACTTAACCAATCTTCACCAATATATATAGAATAAGAAAGCTGTCTCTAGCAGCCCACCTCCATGCAGGGTCCAACGGCTAGATCTCGGGTTAGCCGTTGGACCTTGCTGAGGAGGCCCTTGGGTAGCCCGATAAGGTATTTCCAAGGTAAGATTAAGTCAACAAAATTAATAAATAAATAAATAAATAAAATAAAAAGTGAATTGAGTCAAGACAGTGCTCGCACTCTTGTATTATAGTTCACTATTGTATGCTTTCATTTCCGCTTAAACTATTTGTTTATTGAATGAAAGTTTTAAATTAGTAGTGATTTAGTACTCTGATATTGAGCTTCCGCATACACTTGATGTATTATTTTGGATGTTACCGTTCCTTTCGGGTAGTGAGAGGTCATACCCGATTGGCGGGTCTGTTGGCGTGCTTGAACTGTACAAATTGACAGTCTCGGGACGTGACAGGTGGTGTTAACGTGGTCACATCCATAGAGGTGGTGGGAGCTAGAATTTAGCCACACCCATATAGTACGTGGTGGTTACACCCATGGAAGTGGTGGGGGCTAGAATTTAGACACATCCATATGGTGGTGATAACATTCATAAAAGTTGCGGGGGCTAGGATTTAACCACACCTATATGGTGGTGATAATATTCATAGAAGTGGTGGGGGCTAGGATTTAGCCACACTCATAATATTCTAGGTTTATAGAAGACGAGAAATGTGAGAGAGATTCCGGAGAAGGGCTTGAAGCTACTCTATTGCAGAGGAGGAGTTGGTTTAATTCTTCTCTTAATTAATGAATTTTATTTCACCCGCATATTTTCTGTTTTGGTTTTCTTCTCTTTGTGGTTGTGTTGGTTCCAGTTATATTAAGAAGTCGAGTTTATGGTAAAAATCCGATTTGATGTTTCTGCTGTGGAATCCCAACTCTAGGCGGTACCGAAGTGGATTTCGGTATCAGAGCAGGTTGTGGATTCACATAATTTGGTACCGGAGCGTGTACCGAATTTTCCAACAATTGGTATCAGAGCCAAAGGTTATCGATCCTTAGGAGAGATCGACGTCAGAATACTGGATTACCGATCATCACGGGGGGTGATCACAATTTGATCTCGCTATGCGTGTTGGACTCAAAGGTATGTGATTTTCGGCTTCGGGTGGAGCTAAGAGAGTCCAAAAGCGATATCAGATCGTACAAAGATGCAGTCGCTCAAGGTGAAGTCGAAGCCGAGGAGAGCTCGATGTAGCGATTGAATACTATAAATCAAATCAAGGTGGAGATTATTAGGATTTGATTAGATGTGTAGTTGAATCCTAGTTGGATTAAGATTAATATTTAAATCTTAAAGAGATAAGTTTGTTAAGATTTAAATATTAATTAGAATAAAAATCAATTTAGATTAGAATTTGAATAATTTTTTATGTAAACTATTAATATAGTATATGTGCTATTATTTTGGTGGTGTTAACGTAGTCAAACCCATAGAGGTGGTGGGGGCTAGAATTTAGCCACACCCATATAGTACGTGGTAATTCCATCCATGGAGGTGGTAGGGGTTAGAATTTAGTCACACCCATATGGTGTTGGTAACATCCATGGAGGTAGGGGGCTAGGATTTAGCCACTCTCATAGTCTTCTAGGTTTAGAGAAGATGAGAGAAGGGTTAGAGGGATTTAGGAGGAGGGCTCGGGTTGAAGTTACTCTATTGCAGAAGAGGAGTCGGTTTAATTCTTCTCTTGGTTAATAAATCTTATTTCACCCACATATTTTCTATTTTGGTTTTCTTCTCCTTGTGCTTGTGCTGGTTCCAGTTATGTTAAGAATACAGGTTTATGGTAAAAATTTGATTTGACATTTTCGCTGCGGAATTCCAACTCTAGGCGGAACCGAAATGGATTGTGGCACCGGAGCGGGTTGCGTATTCACATAATTTGGTACCGAGGTATGTACCGAATTTTCCAACAGAGATAACTAAATTTAATAGAATTAGTGTTAAATTTAACCAAATTATCAATTTAATTGATATAAGTAATTTAAATCAAAAGAATCAAAAGTTGAAGTGGTTTCAATTAAAACGAAAAGAGTTGAGAGGTTGTTTGGTGCTAATCCTCCGAAATTTTTTCCCTGCAGTTGAGGGTTCCCTCGTACACAGGAAAAAAAAAAAAAAAAAGAAAAGAAAAAGGGAATACAGCAGGTCAAATACTCAAATTGCTCCATCACCACTTTTGGATATGTGAGTGAGATGTTTGGTTCCAAATAGGAATCAAAATTGGAACATAGAAAAAAATGGACTGAAATAAAAAAAAAAAAGGAATGATAGAAACTCTAATCTGTCTGGTTTATAAGAAGAATAGAAATTGGAATGATGTTTAAATTGAGATTCAAAAGAGATTAAATTTTAACAAAATACAAATTTGTTACTCAAATTTGTAATTAAAATTTGAATCGTAATTTGAACTCATGTATGAACTTAGGATATGTTCGGTTTGAAGGATTTGAAACTTGAAATGAGAATTCGGACGGAATGATTCATCTCTAGAGCCGGCAATCAAGCTTGTTGTTCACGAGCCAATTCATGATCAACTCGAAAAGCGCTCGAGATCGATCACTCATTTAATAAATTTGCTGAACACAAGTTGAATTTTTCATCTCAAAATCTTAACAAGTCAAAAAAGAGTTGGGGCGAGCTCACTCGTGTTTGGGCGAGCCCGAATTTCCACTGCAATCCCGGATGTGATAAAAAATTATGTAGAGCTTTAGTAAAATCACTACAACAAAATTAGATTATAGGGACACATGTTTGTGACACTTTTGTATAAGTGTCCCATCTATATTTCATCTATATCCAAAATTAGGTTATAGGGACACATTTTTGGGACACATTACAAAAATGTGTCGCTATACACCCTAGCGACGGCACATATAGCAACACTAACAATAAGTATCTGTATTTTTACCAGTGACATTTTTTTTAGATTTTAAAAATACTTTAAAGTGTCGCTACAGTATAATTTTGTTGTAGTGAATTCACTGGGCTACTGTGAAAATAACTTTATACTACTTGAAAGAAACAAGACACCACGAACTATAGTATATTAACTCTAACAATTTTTATTCCTTTAGTTGTTTTGATAACAATTTGGTAGATGCAATAAATAATCAAAGAAGTATCAGCGGATTCGTCTTCAACTTGGGTGCAAGAGTAATTTCATGGTCTTCAAAAAAACAGCAGTCGTCGGCCGCTTTATCATCTTCAGAAACCAAATACATTGCGATTATATACGACCACTACATGTCAAGCTATTTGGATACAATGAACTTTTAGCAATCTTAAAGTATAATTAAAAAGACTTAATCGTGATTTACTACAATAATTGGTCAATCATCATGATGCCGACAAAGAATTTGGTCCATCATAGCCGGACCAAACACAGCAAACTACGACATCACTTTATTTGGAAATAAATTACTAATAGACAAGTCGAGTTGATACACTACAGTACTATCGACGAGCAAATGACCAATATTTCCACAAGGCCACTATATATCATTAGAAAAATTCATTTTTTTTCTAGAAAAGATTGGTATGGAGGATTGTTAGAGATAATGCTAATAAGATTTAGGTTAAATTAGAATATATATATATAGCTACTTATTTTATCTCTAATTATTTGTTAATTTAAATGTTAGTTATTTTTAGTAAATTTTTTGTATTTGTGATGGAGAAAGTTGGCATAATTAAGTTTCCCGAGAGAGAGAGAGAGAGAGAGAGAGAGAGAGAGCTCTTCTTCCTCTCTAGCTCTCTTTTCTATTTTATTTTTAGGGTTAATTGCATACATGTCCCTCCAAATATGTCGAATTGCATATATATCCCTGCAAAATTTAACTTTTCATATTTATCCCTTCAAAAATCTAAAGTTCTGCAAATATGCCCCTCTGGTTAATCTCCGTTTAGAATCTGTTTATTTTTTAACAGATTTGATGTGAAATTATTTTTTTGCCCCTTTACAAATATATCCCTCCAAAAATAATCCCATTATACTTGTTACAAATATATCCCTCTAAAAATATAATATGGAAAGGGTAAATATGTAAATTTATTTTTTAATCTAATCAAGGTTAAGCATTTAACCTAGGGTTAAATCAACTTTTCTAACAGAGATGGACGGTAGGGGCATATTTGAATAACGGTAGATTTTTGAAGAGATAAATATGAAAAGTTGAATTTTGCAGGGTATATTTACAATTCGATATATTTGGAGGGACATGTATGCAATTAACCATTTTTTTTTATGTGACATCTCTACACACCAAAAGAGTGAGAAGTTTAGACGGCACTTTTTTTTTTTTTTTTTTTTTTAATTTTTTTTTTGATTAAAGTGGTACAGAGAAAGGATAAGTAGGGACGACCCACGACAAGGAGCTGGGTCCGCGCCCATGCACGAGGCTGTTACCCGACACAACAGAAATAGACGTACCCCCCTCCCGTAAGGGTGCCAGTTGCGTCCCAACTGAAAGTAAAAAACCCAACATTACATCGCACTCAAGAAAAGAACAGACAAAATCAACCAGTGTGTGAGGTAGACGGAGTAGGCGAACAAGGTTGAAAAGATGCTGAATGCATAAACCCAAAGTACTGATCACTACCCGCGAGTACAGTTGATGCCTCATGATTCTCGAGTGTCAACCAGAGATAAGTAAAATCCAATAAATCTCAGTTAGTGAGTAGAAATGGATTAAAATTTTGCCTATCCAATCCCCTCCTGTAGACGAGGAACCCACCAAGTTCTGATTCGCGGCCGCTGTGGTCGCATCCCTGCCAGGGCCCGCTCTCCTGTAGACGAGGAACCCACTACAAGTTTAGAGGGCACTTTCAAATTATGGCTGACAGTTGAAGAACAGGTAGGGTGTCAGTACATTTTTGCCTCTTCAAGTTTATTTCACATAGTCAATAACATACGACAATCTATAACTATATCTTCGTATGCATGCAGTTCTAATTAGAATGTACTATATATATATATATTTATTTATTTTAATGTGCTACATATATATCAAGTACACATATATAGCGGATATGAAGCAAGCGAGAGAATTCACAGGAACACATAGAGAGTGGTGTTCATAAGATAGTCGGAAATGACATGGTTCATCCTCTCCGTTGGGTGGATCGAATCCCAGAACACATACTGGTTCGCGTCTTCGCATGTAATAGGGGTCCTGTTGTTGCAGCTGTAGCTCATCTCGAACAGCCCCGTGCCGCAGCACCCCCTCACTGAGTTCTCAAAACCTGCAGTTTCCACCATCTCAACACAATTTAGTACACTATTATCAAGATCTTGAAATCCTTTCGTGCAGCAGCAAGAATTTGTGCCTCCTTTGTAAAATTTTTATAACACTTCCACTACAATAAAATTAGATTATAGGGACACATATTTATGACACTTTTGTATAAGTGTCCTATCTATATTCTATCTATATCTAAAATTAGATTATAGGGACATATTACAAAAATGTATCGCTATATACCCTAACGACGGCATATATAGCAACACTAACAATAAGTGTCGGTATTTTTACCAGTAACACTTTTTTTAAATTTTAGAAACACTTAAAAATATCGCTATAATATAATTTTATTGTAGTGCTTCGTTTCATTGTGGAATAAGAGATAACTAGTTATTTCAGATATAAGTATAAATATAGAAACTAGCTGAAATTATTATAAAAATGTGCTTGATTGGGTATCAAGATCTTGAAATCTTTTCGTGCTGCAAGAGTTTGTGCCCCTTTTGTGAAACTTTAAGGCTTCGTTTGGTTGTGGGATAAGAAAGAACTAATTATTTCAAGGATAAGTATAAATGTGGAAATTAGCTGGAACTATTGTAAAAATGTGTTTGGTTGGATATTAGATTAGTAGCAGGTATAAAAATTCTGTGTGTTTAGTGTGATAATGAGAAATAAGATGACTAGAGAGTAGTAATTATATGAAATGATAAAATTGCTCTTAATCATAATATTTTTTAAAACAAATACAAATTTTACTGGTATGATTTTAAATATTTAATTTAAGATATTTATTAAAAAAATTATTAAAATTTATATTTTACTTTTATATAAAAAAATTTATTAAAAAATTTTAAATTTTGAAACTTTATAAATTTTTAAAAATTCAAAATTTTGTATATAAAAATTGGTATAAATTTATTAAAAATTAATGTTAAAAAATTTAAATTTTTTTTATAAATTTTAAAATTTTAAAATTAATAAATTTAAAAATTTATAAATTTATTAAAAATTAAAGTTAAAAATTTTAAAAGCTATAAAATTTAAAAATTTTCTAAAGTTAAAAATTTTAATTTAATTGTCTGAAAAAATTAAGTGAGAGCAAAAATTTTAATTTTTAAATTTGTATAAATTTAAAAAATTTTATAAAAAAAATTGTATAATTAATTTTAAAATTTTAAAATTAATAAATTTTACAAAAAATTTTAAAAATTAAATTTTTAGATTTATTAAAAAATATAGTTAAAAATTTTAAAATTTATAAAATAAAAAAAATAAATTTTAAATTTTATAAATTTAAATATTTTTAAATTTAAAATTTTTTAATTAAAAAAAAAACAAAAAAAAAAAAAAACAAAAAGAAGAAAAAAGGTGGGAACAAGGTTGGGAGCCCATCCTTGTTCCACCCAGAGAGAGGGAACAACTATTCCCTCCGCCCCCTAACAGTTAATATGGGCCATATTGAGTGTTCTTTTCTTGTTCAGCACATTATAACAGACTGTTTTCTCTAAGTAATCCATGCGTCTACAAGACATTTTTTTTTAGAGAATGGTAACATGCTATCACTTCATTCGTTTTGTTTAGAAGTGAACATAACAAAAAATGTAAAGCAACTAAGCTTCGAACTTGAAATCTCAATTACCAACTATCAAGCTCTTTGCCACCTAAGCGAGAGATGTACTATCGGTATTATTTGTCTCGAACCGAAGTCAAACTGTTGACCAGGTTTGACGAGTCTGGTCTTGGAGCGGTTTCTTGATTGACCCTCGGAGTGCGCCTCGAAATCAAGCAATCTGATTAAAGAGGGATCGACTCAACCAAATTCTTCTCATAATCAACACTCGAACTGAGCCAAAAGTAGACTCGACTTAAAGAGCTGAGTCAATTATATTAATTGAAAAAGTTGATTATAGGATTGAAACTATTCCTACAAAAGCTCTTAAAATTATTAAGCACTTAACTAAATAAATGATATAATAGGACTAAATCTCTTAACCCGACTATAGCATTTTGGGTGGTAGCTAGACCCAAGAGGTTAAGAGGGTTGAGCGTACTAGAGTTATAGTAGTT
>CM054950.1:3138904-3165575 GCA_029168755.2 Tillandsia fasciculata
AAGTTCCGTTGACCGACAGGGTGGTCTGTGTAAAAAAAGTTGTTTTTCGGTTAAGTTGCAATTATTACAACACCCAAATATAAACCCTAGCCCCTCAGATCAAGCCACCCTCACCCTTTCTGTCACGCCCCGTGACCGGCCTATTTGGTCGGTTCGGGTATGCGTACAGACCCGCCGAACGAACAGAGTTTTTCCTGTTCGCCCAAAACGTCACAACCAGTACAATTCGAGATGTTCTTACTCGGATCCGAATTCATACAATATAAACTAGCTATTACAACCATTCGTCTTAGACATGCATACATTTTACATTTTTCTTTTCTTTCTTTTCTCTTTATACAATCCACAATATTATTACAATTTGATTTATTTACCTTTTTACACTGCTGGCTATTCGTTGACGGAGGGTATTTCAATTTGGGTCTCAATTTGATAGGGCGCTATCTACTGAGTTACGCTCTCAACCTACGCTACTGCGCCACTCGCGAAAGGACCTACAAAACGTGGGGTAAGAACTATAAAAATAGTCTCCAGTGGATACGGCCAACCAAGTGAGAAGCTTGACTCACCAGGTTTAATGGAGGCAACTAAAGTATATAGATAGATATTCTGCAGAAAGATAAAACTACTATATGCTAGATGATCATATGCTATGCCTCAATGCAAATGCGATAATGAAATCTAACAAGTAGGAACTACTCATCTACTTCTATTTCACTATCCATTTCTATCAATATCTAGCCTAAGGTTTTCTTTGCCTTAGCCAAATTCCCGACTCGGTCTTGAGTCAATCCATGCCTGTGGGTTTGACACCATGCTGACCCTGATCTCGCCTCGGGGTTGGAGTACGTCGCATCCGCCCCTGGCTACACAGTCACCATTCCTTACCGGCTTCATCCCAAGGTTGCAGTACCTCGCATCCGTTCCTATCTCACGGCCAATGTTCCCTGGACCTTGCCCCGTTGCAGTACTTCGCATCCGCCCCTGACCGACGGTCTCCGAACGGCGAATAGCTGGGCACGATCATATTACTTTAATTAATTTTTTATTGTGCACAATTTTACATTATTAGTTACCCTTTTAAGGTCCATGACTTTCAGTTTCATTAGGCCTCTTTATACTTATATTCCACGACCTATTTTTAATAACACTAGGTCCAATGTCCCTGCATCAGCGAAAATTGCACGTCAGCGGTTATTGACGGCGCAAAGTCGGCAAAAGAGCTGTTCCGACAAAAGGCGACGCGATTTGGAATTTAACGTCGGCGAACATGTGTTCTTGAAGGCATCACCCACAAAGGGTGTTGTGCGATTTGGTATATGAGGAAAGCTAATTCCTCGCTTTATTGGCCTTTATGAGGTGTTGGAGTGCGCCGGCCTTGTGTCTTACAGAGTGGCATTGCCTCCGGAGTTGGCGGGAGTACATGATGTTTTCCATGTATCCTAACTCCGCCAGCATGTTCACGATGCGGCTCACGTTATCAACTATCCACCGCTAGATCTACGGGAGGACTTGAGTTATGACGAGTATCTGTGGAAGATAGTTGACCGGCAAGAGAAAAGTCTGAGGAATCGCTCCATCCCATACGTAAAGGTGCTGTGGGCTAACCATAGTGAGCGAGAGGCCACTTGGAGCTAGAGAGCACAATGCGGGAACGACATCCTCACTTATTCGAGGATTAAGCTAAGATATGCGGAATTTTAGTTTCGCAGACGAAACTTCTATAAGGAAGGAGGGATGTGGTGCACCGGCTTTTGTTAAAATGGCAAAGTGCGGCTAAGTCACCTTGAATATGCTTAAAAATATGATAAAAAGAGTTTTGAGCGAGTTTGGTTCTGAGCAAAAGGCATTTGGACCAAAGTTGGGTCAAAAATGGAATTTGAGTGAAGTTCCGCATTGGATTTCAGCTTCAAAGAGACCTCGGAGTAGTCAAAACGACTGTGGACATGTTGAAAATGAATTCTGAGCATGTCAGAGTGGTTAGAGAGGAGTTAGTGCTTCGTAGAGCGAAAACACGCTTTTCGAGGCAGCGAGATTTTGGGCATATGATCTTTGGGGTCCGGACCTGGGCAGCAAAGTCCCCACCCTGGAGAAAGAGTTCGGACTTTTTAGCTGAAAACTGTGGACCCAATATTCGGGGTCCGGACCTTTTTGGAAAAAGTTCGGACCTTCAGCACGTACAGGGAAAATCGACGTTCGGGGTCCGAACTTTTCGGAAAAAGTCCGGACCTTCCACCATTGAAACACAGTAAGAGTTCACTTGTTTTCCAGCCTATGTTTAATAACACTGGGTTCTAGGTTTAGTTTGCTCAAGTGGCTAACTTACCACTATTTTATTCCATCCTAGACTTGATGGCACTATGTTTACTATTTTAAGTTGAGTTCTCTAGCTTTAGAGCATGCCTACCTACTTAATTAGTTCGACATAGCGTACATACTTATCTCCATCTAGGCATACATAAATATCCTATATCTTTTTCTATGCCTATGTTTCATGTCCACTGGTAGTTAATTTATCCTAAGTTGCATACATTCTATACCTACTTAATTTACCAAATTAGTCTACAATTATATGCATTAATAAAATAATATTAAATTTACTGACTTTCTCTCAAGACATGAGAGGCGATCTACTCGCTTGGGTAGGGTGCTAACCCACCTTGGTTCGTCCTTAATTGCTTGTAGGCACTTTCAATTGAGCACCTACGGTTGTCCCGATGTTCTTCCACAGCTAACGAACAAAAAATGCCCATTTTGGGCCGTTTCACGAAATTGCTTGTCGATGCTTGTCGCTTTTCTAATTAAAGTTGCATGGGGCTCCTCTGTAACCTTCAATTAGAGAATAAACCAATCAATTTGGGTCTAAAGTCCCAAAATCCGTGAAAACCTCAAACGCGCCCTAGTTCCCTTTTTATCCAAAATTACTCCGATATTTTCGGAGAAACTTCGAGCAAAATGGTATAGAAGCCTCCAAGGAACACAAGGATACCAATTTTAAAAAAATTAATGAGAATCCTTACAGTTCACCGAAAATCCTAACCTTGGCTACGAGCTCCACGAGCTCCCATGCATGCCGAAAGCTCGATCCGACACCATCACGCTACTCCCAAGGTCTAACTCTGCCAGGGCTTTGAGTTTCGGAGAGGTGGGGAGAGACGAGAGAGAACGAGAGGGTGGGAGAGCTCCTCCCATTCTCTCCTCTGGGTTCTGGTTCCCGAACACTCCATTCAGAGGCACTAGCTGACTGTTTGACCATCCCACCAGGGTTCGGACCCTCCCACCAGGGTCCGGACCCCGAAGGTCCACTCGGCTTATCACTGGAGCCCCAGTACACTACATCAGCTTTTCTTAGACGCACTCGGATCTCGATTGAGATTGGTTCGCGGCCCTCGGCTCTTTGGTGCCATTCGGTTGTCCTTGTGCTTCGTTTGGTATTTAGGATATTTAAGAAAGTTTATGTTTATTCTATTTTGATTTCGACTAAGTAGTTATTTTAAATCTATTTAGATTTCCAGATATATTTGAGTTAGTTATTATTGTATTAGAAAATTTTCTAAATTTTAGTAATTTGATTTATAATAGGATTCGAGTATCACCTCTATATATAGGCGTGGTGTAATGAGATTTTACAGAGTTTTTAGAATTGAATAATATTGTTTAGTATATGCCGAAGAATTGGTTTTCGTGTATCCCTCTCGTCCTTGTGCTTCTTCATCTTAACTCGTGGCTTCTATCGGCCTGCGTCAGAAAATTTGTGGAGCGATAATTATTATTTTCTCTTGTATATGATTTGTGGCCAAGATAATTATTATTTTCTCTTGTATATGATTTGTGGCCAATCCCTTATATATTTATAGGTCACAAGGGAGTTAATTCTAATCTAATTCTAACCAAATTCCACAAAGATAGAATTTAAACAGAATAGGATTTATCTTTTAGATATTCCTTATCGCATGTGGATTAGAAATATTTTAAATATATCCTAATTGATAGAATATTGACTGAAAAAGATGGCTGATTTTTGTCTGCCTTCTTATTCAAAATAAATAGGTCCATATACAATGCTGATTTCTCTCCTTTTACAGCTATACAATCTAATTAAAGAAATACAATGGATATGGAAACTAATAAACTGTACAAAATAAATATGAGCTATATGTGGTAACAAGCTATATGTGGTAACAAGCTATATGTGGTAACAGCTATATATGGTAACAAGCTATATGTGGTAACATCCCCCCTCAAATTGATGCTGGGTGATCAAGAAGCATCAATTTGCCAACGAGAAATTGATGGCGCTGACTAGTGAGAGACTTGGTAAACACATCGGCTAATTGTAAGGATGTGAAAACATATGAAAGAGAAATGGCACGAGTATCCACAGCTTTCCGAATATAATGACAGTCCACTTCAATATGCTTAGTGCGCTCATGGTAGACAGGATTAGTAGCAATTTGAATAGCACTTGTGTTATCGGCATGAAGTGGAGTAGGATCATGCTGAGGAAACCCAAGCTCAGTCAACAAACCTCAAAGCCAAGTAATCTCAGAGCATGCGGCAGACATAGCGCGATATTCAGACTCCGTGGAAGATTTAGACATGGTCTTGTTTCTTACTTTTCCATGAGATCAAAGAGTCCCCAAGAAACATGCACCAACCAGTGACAGAGCGACGGGTATTGGGACATCCCGTCCAATCAGCATCACTAAAAGCAACAAGACGCACAGGAGATCCAGCAGGAAAAAATAAACCTCGACAAGGAGAGTCATGGAGATATCGAATGATGCGGCGAACAGCCGCCAAGTGTAGATGCCGTGGAGAGTGCATAAATTGACTAACGTGCTGTACAACAAAGGAGATATCAGGCCGAGTAATAGTCAAGTAGTTGAGGCTACCCACTAGTTGGCGATACAATAAAGGATCAGAAAGTAGCTTCCCCTCATCAGCGTGGTACTTAACATTCATTTCTAGAGGAGTGCCAATGGATGAAGAATCTTGAAGACCAGCCAAAGCAATCAAATCCTGAATATATTTATGCTGATGTAAGAATATGCCCGAAGAATCAGTTTTGAACTTCCAAACCTAAGAAATATGTAAGATGACCAAGATCCTGCATACGAAAAGATTTTTGAAGATGTTGCTTAAGCTGAGTAATCAATAAAGAGTCTGTCCCAGTATTAACAACATCATCAACATACACCAAAAGAAGAACAACTCCCGTAGATGATTTTCGAAGAAACAAGGAAGAGTCATATTGACTTTGAACAAGCTTAAACTAAAGCAAAATAGAGCGAAACTTCTCAAACCACGCTCGAGGAGCTTGTTTTAAGCCATACAATGAACGATTCAATTTGCAAACTTCCATAGTAGAAGAGAAAAACAAACCAGGAGGAGGTATCATGTATATATCTTCATTGAGATTACTATGGAGAAAAGCATTTTTGACATCCAACTGTTGAAGCGGCCAGCCCTGTGAAGCGGCAATAGCAAGAATTGTACGGACTGTAGTCATTTTGGCCACAGGAGCAAATGTTTCCTGATAGTTTATCCTATACTCTTGTCGATTGCCTAAGGCAACCAATCTTGCTTTTTAACGATCGAGGGTCCCATTAGAGCGAAGCTTTATTGAATAAACCCATTTACAACCAATGGGCTTAACATGAGGTGGACATTGAACAATGTCCCAAGTCTGATTATCCTGAAAAGCATGAAATTCCTCCTGCATTGCCTGCTGCCAACACTCATGCTTCACTGCTTGTGAGTAAGAAGATGGAACCGAAATGGAGGACAAAGCAGCAGAAAATAATGTATGATAAGAGTCATACTGATGAGGAGGACTAGAAAGTCGAGTAGATCGCCTCGGGAAAGGTGGGGCAAGAGCAGATGGCGGATCTGGCTCGGAAAGGGGCTGCAGTTCACGACGTCGAGTGTAGACAAATCCAGGTTTGAACCGGTCAATAGAAGAAGACGTATCATCAAAAGTAAGAAGAATAGCAACTTCAGGGGATGCGCTAACATGAGTTGGAAAGAAATGTTGATTTTCAAAGAAAACAACATTTCGAGAAACATGAAGCCTCTTTGAAGAAGGATCAGTTTGAACAATCTTTGATGATGTGTCCAGGTTTTTTGCAGTAATTGCAAAATTTCTTAGCACAGTTTGCAGCAATGTGACCATAATTCTTGCAACTAAAGCACTGAACTTTACTCATATCCCTGCCTTTGCCTTTTCCTCGAGCCACAAATGCCATAGGTGTTGTAGTCAACTTTTCTTGTTCAAGAGTGGCTGGGGTAAGAAGACGTTGTTCTTCACGAAGTAATTCACCAAAACATATATCCAATGAAGGAGGAGGATGACGACTCATCAGATTAGAACGAATGTTCTCAAAATCTGATCGCAATTTCATCAAAAATTGATCACGCTTGCTAACCTCATAAACCGCCATTACATCATGGAGAGAATCTTTTGACACGGTAGCACAAACAACATCAGAAAATTCAGCCCATAATTATTGAAAACCAGAAAAATAATCTTGAATAGATAATCCTCCAAGTGTAACTTGCAATCTCGCACTCCAATTGAAACCTTCTTGCAGAATGTGTTTGATTGTAAACTTTTTTTAAATATGCCCACATGTCTTTAGCAGTTTTATATGGACGTAAATTAAGAACAATTTGAGAATCCCATGACCCAATAATCCAAGACATCACCGTAACATCTTTGACTTTCCATTGAGACAATTGTGTGGCATCTGTAGGAGTTTGAATAGTGCCATCAATATGTCCCCATAACTCCTTTCCAGTGACAAACAATTGAAATTGAAACTCATATGTGGTATAATTTTTTCCGGTAAACTAAACACAAAATTCAGGAGTGCTACTCGCCATTGCAAATAAACAAGAATAGTTCGCAACAAAAAAATTCACCAAAGAAAGCTGAAATTTTATCGAAATCGTGAGCTACCTTTCCACGCCAAATCCCAAAACGAAAAGGTGCTGCACCCTTGCACAGATCTGCCACCTCTTCATTGCGGCTTACTGTTTTGTTGCAGAATCTCTGATCCAAAGAGAGTAGCAGAACAATTCAAACAAACCAAGAACAAAACTCTAAAACCAGGGCTCTGATACCATGATAGAATATTGACTGAAAAAGATGGCTTATTTTTGTCTGCCTTCTTATTCAAAATAAATAGGTCTATATATAATGCTGATTTCTCTCCTTTTACAGCTATACAATTTAATTAAAGAAATACAATGGATATGGAAACTAATAAACTGTACAAAATAAATATGAGCTATATGTGGTAACAAGCTATATGTGGTAACACTAATGTGGATGAATCCTAACAAAAACAAATGTATATGGTAACCATTTACAAAAGTGACCCATTGGCAAAGGTCCAAAGCATACATCACAAGCACCCGATGTCACGAGCACATAGCACCTGCATCCAAAGACGCATCGCATATCATTGGCATGCGAAGGTGCATCACATAGCACCTCGAGCCATGTCACGTAGCACAACATCAAAAGGTAAGTTCTATCGCATCGTTCATGTCAATACGACCAACAAAAGAATAGTAGAATACCTTGAATTAATGTTACTTGTAACACATTCACCTAATCTATAAATTTAATGAATATTGAAGTTTGCTGAACAAGCCTAAGTTTCCAAAATACATAATTTTCTGAGCAGTCCTTAGATTTAATTGAGAAACAAAAGTGCAAAATAGTAAAATTCACTACATAGCAGATTGTATGATTTTACAAGCACAATTTAGTAGAGAAAAACTGGTTTTTCTGAAATTACACAACCAACAGTCAGGGCATAATCTTTAAATTTCTTCTCTTTTAATGATTCATAATAATTTGTATAAGCATACTTAACCTTCATTTTCGAAACGATTTAATCAAAAAAATTTTATATCATTATCGAAACTTATTTTCAAGTTTTCAGTGAAAATAACGAAGGGTGTTTGATCACTACCTTCAAAAGAATCTAACTGATTGTACAGTTGAATGTCAAATATCAACTCAAACACTGCAACATAAAGTAATGAACACAAATATTACTACAGATCATCACAAGGGCAAAGAAGGGCTTACTAGGTGCCGAAGTGACAGTTAGTCTCTAGAGAAAGTTCAATTTAACTATTCACTTCATAGCAAGAATAACCACACTAAAGTAATATACCCAATCAAGCCAATTTAGATTGGCTCACGTGAAATGATGCGAACAACTATCAAACAGCTTGCTGGTCGGTCAATTCAATGTAAGATGGAGGTTTAGATAAGATGGTCACTTCATAGCAAGAATAACCACACTAAAGTAATATACCCAATCAAGCCAATTTAGATTGGCTCACGTGAAATGATGTGAACAACTATCAAACAGCTTGCTAGTAGGTCAATTCAATGTAAGATGGAGGTTTAGAATAAGATGATTTGAATGATCTCACGTATCAATCGTAAAGAAGAATTTTGTAGTTTTAGTTTTGGTAGTCTTAATTCTTAGAAGTAGTTTAAGCCTTCCGCCAGCACAAAGATCATCTTCTTCATCCTCATTGAGAAATGGTGCTTCGCTGCAACCTGTTAGGCCACCCTCCTCACCAGCAAGGAGAGTCTGGCTGAATTCCTCCGTCAAGTTCTTCATCAGCAGGCCAAAAATTCTCTGGTTTTGGCCCCTTAAGTTCGGTCTGGTGCAAACAGCTAAGCGTCAAGCGATTCATCGAAGCTGGAGATCAAGATCTAAGATGTAGAATCCGAGTCAGATTGTTCCTTCTATGACTTGCCTGAGATTTCAAATTTGCCTTGTGTTCGCTCTTTTTCTTATTGTCTGGAAGGACAACGGTACAAGACTTCTTTTTGCATGAACATATTCTACAAGAATTATCGCTCAGTTTTGTCCACAAGGTGATTTACGGCTAGTATTTGCAAGGTCATGATTGGACCAAAGAAAAGTCAGCTTCTATGCTCCTTAACTGCAACTTTACTTTGGAAGAGTTATATATTACATCGAAGAGTTATATATTCAATTCTTAATGTGACAATTTTGTAATGCAGACACCGATATTGTGGCTCCATGGTATGGCTGATGATGCTGTGTTATTGGAGGCTGGGCAAGCTGGTTGCCACTTTTTAGAACAACTTGGCATGAGTTGCGAATTTAAGGTAGAGATTCTGTACCATGTCGTCCTGCCCATTTGTGATTGAGAATCTGAGATAGGTTGTACAAAGAACATTTATATTCCCAATGCATATTAATAAGCGACCCAATGATCTATTTCATTAACTATAAGTGAGTTTCAGATGAAATTCAATCTAATATTCCACTCTTCGAAAATTGCAGGCTTATCCTGGCCTTGGACACGTGATAGTGGACGAGGAATTAGAATATTTCCAGTCGTGGGTCAGGAATCGTCTAAAGAAGTCAGCTTAAATCACCAATTACGACCTCTGTTGTGCAATCTTCACATATTCTCCACTTAGCCCTTCCGCCTCAAGGGCCACGCATTGTGATTTTGTTATTTGTCCCCAGTTTCAGTTGTTCTTGAAGGCCTGAAGATTTCGTTAAATATTTCCTTTCTCTTTGCAAGGATTTATTGTCATTTCATGTTGCATCAGATTTCAGCTGGTGAATGCTGATTTAAAGGTCATAAGCAGCAGTGGTTATTATTGTATGCTATTTTGGCATGAGTAACCGCACATGAAAAGAAGAAAAAAAAGAAAAAAGAAAAAGGAAAAATTAAAACAAGGTAAGTATCCTCCATTTTGTTCATCATGGCACAGATGTTGACTTGGGATATTATACCCGAGGGGGGTATAATATGTAACAGGACCACCAAACCCCTTCTGTTCCACAGGTCTTGGATTTAATTCCTACTCTAGTGTTAAATTTTAAAGTGAATGTTTTATTTTCTTTTGTTTAAGCAAATTATGTACTTGCATGTGTTCTCATAATTTCTTCATGCAACTCTCATAGCCCAAAACCATCCATGTGGACTTTCAACTACACCTTCCAACACTTACCAACCACTCATAATTATACCATCTTTTCCAATCTTTATACACCTTTTCACATTCCTATCTTTGACTCGAGAGCCAATTCTTTTGAACCCACCAATTCTTGGTTTATGTGAGTAGCATCCATACACTTTATATGAGAATATGTGTACTTAGTAGTATTTTATCACCTTTTTGGACTTGGCGTAGATTTATGAGAATCTTTTTATTTCAATCAAGAAAAAGTTGTTACTTTGTTCTCAATTGTTCTTGTTCTTTCTTCTCTAGTGAGATATAATCTTGGGCTAGTGGTCTTTTTGATCTTCTATTTGGTAAGTGAGTTCCGCATCGGTTAATCTTGCTACTTCTCTACATGGTATCAGAGCCTCAACGGAGGTGATGGTGCATTGCAATACTTCCTTTAGAGAAGAAGATGCTGCGGAAGATGGAGGCAAGTAGTCATGTTGTCGGATTCGGAGTGGAGATTCTCAACCAATCTAACTACAAAATAGTCGTGTTTGAAGTCATAACTTGTCGGCGAATACCTTTGGGATGTCGTTAGCGGTGGATTTTGATGGGCATTGGTAGATTCTCCCAAGAATGGGGAGGCCTTGAAGAGATGGAATACTTTGAATGTGAAGGTGGAGTTTGTCTTGAAGAGATCTATTTGTCATGACTTGTTCGAGCACATTATCGCGTGCAAAGTCTGCATGAGAAATTTGGGAAATTTGGGCGACTCTAGATGGGTTGATGAATAAAATGAATACTGCTCAACTACAACTACTTGAGAATGATTTAGCTAACACTGTTCAAGGCAATCTATTTATCTCCTAATATTTTTTGAAGGTAAAAAATCTTTGATTGGAAATTTTGGCTTTGGATTTGGACGAGACACTGATGAAACATTACATTATCTACGGTCTCAACAAAGAGTGCCATGCATATGTTACCTCTTGTTGGGGCCGAAAATGTCGGTCGTCGATCCGCCCCGGGGGGTGGTTGACTCTCTGGAATGTGATGTGTCACATGCCAATGGATTAAGCAATCGTGCTGAGGAGGAATCTGCTTGGCCGGGTTCTTCTAACTCAACTCTCACGCCCGTTCGGCTTAGATTAGCCGAATCAGGATATAGAAGTGGAGAAAGGCTGAGTTTGGCCTAGAGTAGCTGACTTAGAGAATAGAGATAAAAAATTGACACGGCTAAGGAGCCGATTAGAAATTGTATTGCTTAGAAAGGAGATACAAGGGAGAGGATATGGATAGAAATTACAAGTAATCTACTCTTAGGAAATGCGATAAACTTATCTAGGAAAGCAGTAAATGTAGATATGAAAGATATGAAAAAGTAAGGTAGTGGTCCTGGCTTACGAGGTTATAGGACCCCTTCTTCTTCGATGGTACGGATATTTATACACTTTCCGAACCATGATTATAGACGCCGATTTTGAAATATCAACGTAATTTGGGGGAGAGTTTTCGGGAAATCCTCAACCACTTCCTTTTGAGTCGAACTTCCTCAAATAGAATGGTAGCTTTTTTCGATCCAAATTCATTCCCTTATTGACGCGTCGAAGCGTGATCTCCGGCGCTTTCTAATGCTGGGCGTCGCTTGCCGTTTCTGGAGTCAGTTACGATATTTGCGCCCAAATCTCGCCCTCCTTCCTTTCCAAATCTTTTCTTTTTTGGCTCGGGCAACCGAAGGTTAACTCTAGCTTCGCCTCCCTTGTCGCTCGATTGGGCGATCTGGCTTTCGTCTTCAGTCGAAGTTGATTTCGGATAAGGCGAGGATTTTCTTGTTTCGGCCGCTCCTTCTATCGATCGATGTCTTTCGCCGATGGCGTACTTCGCGCATCACGCTCCTACGTGACTGAGGTCGGTCTTACATAAGACGCAAGTCTCTCTTTGTTGACTCATTCTTCTGTCGGTTGATGCCTTTCTAGTCGAAAGTATACGCCATGTGTTATCTCCTCGAGTGGCGAAAATTTTGGTCTTAACACATAGTTCCCAGTTGATATGTCCACCAAAAAGAGAAGGTCGACCCTCCAGGTTCAAAGGAGACAAAGTCAGCATGATAGATAGATAGTTCGATAAATAAATAATGGAAAGCATATAAAATCTACTATATGCGAAAGACGAAATGCATGCTTATGCCTCTACTCATGGTAATGATGTCTACAAATGTGTGTTTTACTCTACTTACTATCTCATTACCTTATTTCTTGCCCGACTCGACCTCGAATCAAGAACTAGCGGAATCACTGCTTTTTGGCATAAGTCCACATGCCACGGAATCATCCTACCCACTTGAGTTAGTGGCTTTGAAAATCACCGCCCCACTGCGCACCAAGACCAGGGTCACACGATCACTGTACTGTGCCCTCTTGGGCCAGGGGCTCCAAGAATTGCCGCCCACTGCCCTTCAAGTTTAGGGTAGCGGTATTATCATACACGGTCTCATCAAGGATCTCATGATTTTCCTATATTGTCAACCTTTCTAGGTTACACTATATTGTCCAACCTATATCATATGACACTATGTTTACTAGTTTTGTTGAGTTCTCATGTTTCTAAAGATGTCAACCTATAACTAGTCCATACATAGATGTAGATGCATATATACATACATACAGCTTCTTTAACATGTATGTAGTTGTCTCATGATAGTTATACAATTTAATACTACGATTTAACCACATGCATTTATTCCTTTAACTGCCTAATTAATTAACATGCATTTTATCCTATAAAAATACTCTCAAGACCTATGTATGTGATCTAACCCGTTCGGTGCATATATACTAACCCACCTCAAAATTATCATAATCGTTTGTCGACACTTGCGATTTGGCTCCCGGAAGCATTTAGCTCGTCTTAAGCACTAGCAAACCCTAATTTTTTGAAACTAGCTCGTTTCTTCAAATTCTTCACCAGGACTTCACCATTCTTAAATCCAAGTTGTTGAGGGTGTTTTTTCAACATTCAATTAAATTTCCAAAGATTTAATTAGGTCCAAAATTCTTTAGAAACAAAACCCCCCAATTATAACCCTAGATTTTTATCCCACTTAAGAACACCCAAAATTCATGGTGTTAACTTAATTAAACTAGGTTAGAAGAGTATAGAAAACACAATAATACCAAATTTAAAGGATTTAAGTCAATCCCTACATTCAAATCCCAAAAACTTACCTTTGCCCTAAACTCTTTTGCCTTATTCTTGCTCCAAAAGGTTCAAGTGATTTAAGTTTCGCGGATGAAATTCTTTTTTAAGGTGGGAAGGATGTAATGACCTAGACTTCTGCAAATGACATAGTTCTAGTGAAAATTGGCTTGGAGGACTATTCCTATAGTTCTAGTAAAGTTTCAAGCTAGTTGGAGTGCTTTCGGCCCAAGTTCGGTGCGAAAACGGAATTAAGAGAATATTGAACTTTGTTCAATAGACTGAAAACATTCAAGAGGCAATTGTGGACAAGTCCAAGTTAGGTTATGAAGGTTTCGAAACAATTAGAAGAGTGTTGGAATCCCAAAAAGCAAATTGAGAATTTTTTGACGAGGTAAAATTGGGTTGAGAGGGGTTCAGGGTCTGAACCTTGATGGGAAGGATCGAACTTTGAGGGCAAGGTTCGGACCACCCTAACTCGATTTCTCGAATCCACAGGGGCAAAACTTTCATATTGGGCTTCAACCTGCCAGGTAACTCATGATCTATGTGATTACCAACTTGACCTTGACTTACGGAGATGCACATGATTCCATAATCTTTTTACCATAATAAGGCTGAATCTCACGCATACCTTGCTAACCACATTCCTCCGTCGCTCTAATTGCTCGACATGAAGAGCAAAGGCCAAACGGCACACATCTCCACCAAGTGTGGACATCAGAGCCACATTGGGGACTTCTACCAGCTTCGATAGCTGCACAACCAGTACATCCGTGTCCCAACGTTATCTTACACTTTTTGCTATACATGGTCTTGGGAACTAGTTTATTCAAAGCCCCGATCTTCCCCATTCATCTCTTGGTGAGACTTCTAAGAGGATATGGTCACCCGCCTCGAGTTTCGTGGCGCTGTTAGCATTAACCCTCAGAGCTTCTTTTGTCAGGCTTACTTATCCACAACCGCCGTCATTAGACGACAACTTCACTAACTCAGTCGCGTGTTATACTCCTTGAGAGTTCATTCGGTCTGTATATCGACATTGCCAAAAGGAAACCATCCATTTTCCCTACTAGGTTATCACCTCAATCCGCTCAAGAGCCTACGCCATACAATATGACTCTCCCAATGCTTGATACTCCACTTGAGCCCATTAGCCTACTCACTAACATTGTATGCAGGCTATGGCTTGAGTAACTTCCTTCAATTACATGTGGATTACCCCACAAGGAAACTCCTAATCGCGTTTCAGGATAGTGTTCAAATCTCCGTATCTAGCAAATATAGATTAAGTTAAATAAGTTTTCGCGTGAAGAGTCTATTTATGCGGCCGAGAAGGTTAAAAACCATTAACCATATAAATGTTCATTCCTAAAGCCGGCTAAAACCAAAGAGGCTAAAGTTCGGGTCTCGACTTTTCCTTATTCTCTTGATACAACTAAAATCGATCAGATTTTTTATCAGTTATTTAAATATGGAAGAATTAAGTTACAAGAAGGGCATGTCTTGGCCTCCAGTGAAGAATTAAAAGGACAAAAGTATTGTAAATGGCACAATTCTTAGAACCATAAAACCAATAATTGTATAGCCTTTAAAAGGCAGATTCAAAAAAATATTAACAAGAGTCGGCTAAATTTTGCCGATCAAGAAAAGAAAATTAAAATGCAAATTGACAAGAACCTTTTCTGGTACAAATTAATATGGTGTAGGGATGGCAATCCAGCTCGCTGTTCGCGAGTCAGCTCGTGTTCGGCTCGAAATGAGCTCGAGATCGAATCGCTTGTTTAGTAAACGAGCCGAACACGAGCCGAATTTTTCAGCTCATTTAATAAACGAGCCGAACATGAGCTGGGTCAGCTCGCTCGAGTTCGGCTCAATAACAGCTCGAATATATATATATAGAGTTCGGCTCAATAACAGCTCGAATATATATATATATATATATATATATATATATATATATATATATATATATATATATATATATATATATATATATATATATATATATATATATATATATATATTAGGCCATTAATTTTTTATAAATTTTAATTATTAAATTAAAATTTTAATTTTTTAATTTTTTTTCAATTTTATATCTAATAGTACGAATGAAAATTAAACTTGTTGTTCGCAAGCCAGCTCGTGTTCGGCTCGTTAATAAACAAGCCGAACATGAGCCGAATTTTTCAGCTCGATATTTAAACGAGCCAGCTCGTGTTCGGCTCGTTTATTAAATGAGCCGAACACGAGCTGACCCCAGCTCGCTCGTGTTCGGCTCGTTGACACCCCTAATATGGTGGACTTGAAAGGGAAAGAAACTGATGTGGAAGAAGAGGAGTTTCAATAGGAAGTAGGAGTGGCAGGAAGGAAAATTAAGCTTTGTGTAAAGATGAAATGAAAAGAAAAGACTGTGAGGTGATCATCAATGAAAAGAAGCCGGCTGGAGAGTGGCAGAGTGAACTAGCATTCCTTGAAGAGTGGGGGCATCTTCCAGTTCTAGAAGACGATTTGGATGAATGTTTAAAAGAATGATCCAATGAAAGTTTGGATTCCGAGGTGGATTCACCGATTGGAAGGGTAATAAAGGATTTTATCCATCTATAACTAAAACAAGCCTGGGAAGCAAGTTTTCAAATGCAGATCTCGAGCTGCTAAAAAAGAATACCATAATTCGATGTGCTCGATTATTTCTGATGAATCCACTTGGTTGAGAATATATTTGTTGGAAAATTCGGTACTCGTCCTGATACCAAATTATGTGAATCCGCAATCCGCTCCGACACTGCAATCCACTTTGGTACCGCCTAATGTTGGGATTTCGCAACGAAAACGTCAAATCGAATTTTTACCATAAACCCATCTTCTTAACATAACTGGAACTAGGGGTGTTAACGAGCCGAACACGAGCGAGCTGGGGTCGGCTCGTTTAATAAACGAGACGAACACGAGCTAACTCGTTTAAATATCGAGCTAAAAAATTCGGCTCATGTTCCGCTCGTTTATTAACGAGCCGAACACGAGCTGGCTCGCGAACAATAAGTTTGATTTTCATTCCTACTATTAGGTATAAAGTTAAAAGAAAATTAAAAAATTAAAATGTTAATCTAATAATTAAAATTCACAAAAAATTGATGGTTTAAAATCTAAATAGTAAAATTTATACACACACATATAGAGTCCGGCTAGAATACTATCGATAGCACCAAACAATTGGTGAAAAGATATGCGGTTGGGATTATAATGGTCCCCTAAGATTTTTACTATTAAACCAACCACCTAGTAAACCCTAAGGGACCACTATAATCCCAACAGTATATTTTTTTATCCAACGGCTAAAAATTTGATAGCACCAATGGCTTGGTGCTATCGATAGTATTCTAGTCTAATTTTATATATATATATATATATATATATATATATATATATATATATATATATATATATATATATATATATATATATATATATATATATATATATATATATATATTCGAGCGGTTATCGAGCCGAATACGAACGAGCTAACCCTAGCTCGTGTTCGGCTCGTTTATTAAACGAGCTGAAATATTCGGCTCGTGTTCAGCTCGTTTACTAAACGAACGATTCGATCTCGAGCTCATTTCGAGCCGAACACAGCTGGCTCGCGAACAGCGAGCTGGATTGCCACCCCTAACTGGAACTAGCACAACCACAAGAAGAAAACAAAAACAGAAAATATACGAATGAAATAAGATTCATTAACAAAAAAAAAAAAGAATTACATCGACTCCTCTTTTCTTCTGCGATAGAGTAGCTTCAACCCGAGCCCTCCTCCTAAATCTCTCTCATCCTTCTCTCATCTTCTATAAACATAGAAGACCATAGGTGTAGTTAAATTCTAACCCTCACCACCTCCATAGGTGTGACCACCATCATGGATGTAACTACCACTATATGGATGTGGTTAAATTCTAACCCCCACCACCTTCATGGGTATTACAATCACCATATGGATGTAGATACTACCATATGGGTATGGCTAAATCCTAACCCACATAACTTTCATAAATATTACCACCACCGTGAGTATATCCACCGCCTTCAAATAATAGCACCTATACTATATTTATAACTTACATCAAAAGCTATCCAAATCCTAATCTGAATAAATTTTTATTTTAATTAATATTTAAAGGGGTTTTTTTGAAAATGGCCCAATAAAAATTTAAATTTTTAAAAATAGCCCTGCAAAATTCATATTTACAAAAATGGCCCTCTTCCTGCCACGTCAGCGAGCCACGTCAGCCGGATCCGCCACGTCAGCTCGCTACAGCCACTGGTGCGCGCGGGGGCTGTTTAGTGAAACACGCAGGTAGAACCTGCGTGTTCTAAACACGCAGGCTCGGCCTGCGTGTTTAAAACACGCAGGCTACACGCAGGCTCGAGTTGCCGAACTTCTTGGGGAACGACGCGAGGTTCATCTCGTCCTCGTCCAGCTCTCCCATGCGGAGCGCGATGGTCTCCTCCGACTCTGCCATGCTCTTCGCCGGGCGACGGCGTCGCGGGAGGCAGCAGCCGCAGAAGGAGGGGCGATGCTCCTTGGCGCGAGGGGGGTCGAAGCCGTAGAGCGCCACGCGGCGAAAGAGGCAACCGGTGCCTGCAGTTAGAATTAGCAAATTTAATTATATATAAATATATATAGGGTATATATATATAATATATATATAATATATATAATATATATATATATATATATATATATATATATATATATATATATAATATATATATTATATATATATATATCTTTCTAATAATTAAGGTAGGTGTTTGTTTTTAATTACAAATTACAAATTTACAAACCGACGTAGACAGGGACCTGGAGTCCGTCGAGAGCGCGCATGTTGACGTCGAAGAAGACGGTGTTGTGGTTGGCGTAGCGGTCGGAGGGGTCGATGCCCTCGAAACGCTGCGGGAACTGGACGTAGCAAATGCGGTCGCCGCCGCGGTCCATCATGAAGCACAGGTTGGGCTCTAAACACGCAGGCTGAGCCTGCGTGTTTTAAACACGCAGGCCGAGCCTGCGTGTTTAGAACACGCAGGTTCTACCTGCGTGTTTCACTTAATAACCCTCGCGCGCACCAGCGGCTGTGGCGAGCTGACGTGGCGGATTCGGCTGACGTGGCTCGCTGACGTGGCAGGAAGAGGGCCATTTTTGCAAATATAAATTTTGCAAGGCCATTTTCAAAAATTTAAATTTTTATAGGGTCATTTTCAAAAAAAGCCCATATTTAAATCTTAACAAACTTATTTCTAATATAAATATTTTTTTTTTTGAGGGAAAGGTAGCATGCTACCGCTTCATTCATAAGGAAAATGAATTAGGCAACAAGAGAAGGCAGCGGGGCCTTAAAAAAAAAAAAAAAAATAAAAAAAATAAAAAAAACTCCCTAAGCAGGCAAGGAGGGTGCAAGAAGATTCCACCAGTCCAGACAGTCTCGAGCATCCCTAAGAAGGCAGCCCGCCGTTTTCTTGCGGTTGTCGAAGGTCCGCCGATTACGTTCGAGCCAAATGGTCCACCAAATCGCGGCGAACGCCGAGATCTCTTTGTCTCGAATTGAGCCGCTTCTCCGACAGGTGAGGTACCATAGCTCAGCAACCGAGGAGGAGCAGTTGAGAGTAGTGAGGTGCAGAGTGAAGGCTTGAAGGATGCTTCTGGTAAAAGAGCATCGGAGAAAAAGGTGGTCCACCGTCTCTGCTTCGTCCAGGCACAGGACGCAGATGTCATCTCCGGTCCACCCCCTTTTAAGAAGGTTGTCTTTGGTCTTGACTTTTGACCTTAATACTAACCAGATAAAAATTTTGATCTTGAGAGGGGCTTTAATCCTCCAAAGTTCCCGAAAACGTAGATCCTGGACCCCGCTATTTTCAAGGAAGGAATATAGCGATTTGACTGAGAAAATCTCGGAATTGGTCCATCTCCAACGTACAACGTCCGTTGAGGGCTGGGTACGGAAGGGCGCGATAGACTCCTTAAGTAACGAGACCAACTCAAATTCCTCCGAGCTAGAAGGGCTGAAGCCCCTGAGGATGAAGCCCCAATTCCACCTGGTCGCACCCCGGCATTCCTTCACACTACTTCTCTTCCCCCTGGCAGATTCAAAGATAACAGGGAAGAGAGTTCGGAGGGGAGCATGAGTGGCCCAGATATCCGACCAAAAGCGGATGTCGTGGCCGTCTCCTAGCGAGAACGACAGCCCACACCTGAAGATGTCCTTAGTAGCGACCACGTTGCGCCACCATTGGGAAAGTGGCCGGAAGGATGCTCCTTCGCGCAGGGGTTTCCTCCGCCCATAGTAGATCCCTTTGAGGAGGGGGCCCCACAGAAGGTTCTTGTCGGAGAGGAATCTCCACCACCACTTGACGAGGAGTGCTACATTCATGCTTTCCAGATTTAGGACGCCAAGGCCACCATCCGAGGTACTCCTGCATACTGTCTTCCAGTTGACAAGGCATTGTCCGCCTTTGGTGGTTGTTAACCCCTGCCAGAAGAAGGCCCGGCGCAGCGCCTCCAGACGTCTCAACACCCATTTGGGGGCCCTAAACATGGAGAGGAAATAAAGCGGGAGGTTTGACAGCACAGAGTTGACCAACACAAGCCTGCCGCCCTGAGAGAGGAGTTTTGCTTGCCAGCCTTCTATCCGTGTCTGAAGCTTACCGACAATCTGCCACCAGTCTTCTTTTCGGACTGGCTTGTTGGAGAGGGGGAGGCCCAGATAAGGTATCGGGAGGTTACCCAGCTTGCAACCAAGAATGTCAGCCAGCCTCCTCCCCTTGAGGGCTTGCGTGCCAAAGTAAATAAGGTCAGTCTTTTTTCGGTTGACTTTCAAGCCAGAAGCCCACTCAAAGAGGTTCCAGATGAAGAGTAAGTTGCGGATCTGTCTTTTTTTAGCGCCACAAAAGAATAGGGTGTCGTCCGCGTATTGTATGATGTGTATCCTAGAAGTCGGCGTGGGTCCCACCCCACAAATCAGTCCGTTTGATGCGGCCCGTTCCGTCATTCTGGTCAGAGCTTCAGCCACCAGAATGAAGAGGTAAGGGGACAGGGGGTCTCCTTGCCTGAGCCCCCTATGAGTCTTAATCCAGTTAGTAGGTACGCCATTCACAAGGATTGCCACTTTAGCGTTGCAGATGCACTGCTTGATCCAACCACACCACCTGTCGCTTGCCCCAAGCCCAGAGAGGACCAAGAAAAGGAAGTCCCAGAGCACCATGTCAAACGCTTTTTCAAAGTCGGCCTTAATCCCCACTCCCTCCAGGCCGAATTTGAAGCCCCAGTTGACAAGTTCGGTAGCAGTGGCAAAAGAATCGAGGATGGACCTGCCTTTGAGGAAGGCCGACTGGGCAGGCGAGATGATCTCCTTCATTACCGTTTCGAGGCGGTTAGCTAAAACTTTCGAAATAATCTTCTGTACAGCATTAATTAGACTAATTGGTCTAAAATCATTGGCCGAATTGGCCCCTTCCTTCTTCGGGATCAGGCAGATGAAGGAGTAGTCTAAGGGAGAGGAGTTGAGCGATCCATCGTAGAGATCCTGGAAGACCTGGAGCAAATCCGACTTCACGACTTCCCAGAACTTTTGGAAGAAGCCCAAGTTGAAACCGTCAGGTCCCGGCGCTTTATCGCCTCCCAATTGGAAGGTCGCCTTTTTGATCTCCTCCAAGGTAAAGGGCGCTGTTAGAGCCTCAGGCTGAGGTATGGGTCTAGCACCGAAAAGCTCAGACCAATCGCCTACCGAACCCCGTGTCCGCTCCCTCGGGGCGAAACGGGATTTGAAGTAGTCAAAGAAATACCCCCTTTTTTCCTCGTCTCTCAGCAAGGTGTGACCGTTATCCACCACCTCGCCGATGGTGTTCTGACGTTTCCTACCGTTGGCAATGGCATGGAAGTATTTTGTGTTCCCATCCCCTTCCTTCAACCAGCGGAGATTAGCGCGAGATTTCCACAGAATTTCCTCGTCCACGGTGACCCTTCGAAGGAGGGATTTGAGTTGGGCCCGCTTCTCAAGTAGCAGAGGGGAGAGATTAGCTTGTTCCTCCAGAACATCAAGTTGCTGAATCTCGCTGGCAAGTGATTTTTTGGTTCGGGAGATGTTGTAAAAACTCGTGGAGCACCATTCCTTGATGCGTTTCCGACAGTGTCGGAGCTTGGCCACCACAGTGAGGATTCCAGCGCCCTTGGCCGGGACCTCGTTCCACCAAAGCGGGACCTTATTGCAGAAGTCCTCACGCGTGAGCCAGACCATCTCAAATCTGAAGCGAGGCGGGCTGAGCCTATGGTAGGTAGAGAGGATGATCGGTGAATGGTCAGAGGTGATCCTTGGACCAGCGACCACCTTGGAGAGTGGGAAGCACTGATCCCATTCAGTGGAGATAAGGAACCGGTCGAGCTTGGCAAAGGTGGGGTTGCTCTGCAGATTGGACCAAGTGAACTGCTGGTTGCTTATTGGAAGGTCCAGCACCTCCAGCTTGTCAATGAGGTCAGAAAACAGGGACATACAGCGTGTACTCCAGTTGTTCCCGCGTCTCTCCTGTGCATTCTTGGTGAGATTGAAGTCCCCGCAAACAACCCACTTCCCCCTACAGTCACTTTTGAGATCCACGAGTTCTGGCAAAACTCCGGCTTGCCATCCCAAGTGGGGGGGCCATACACATTGGTAACAGAGATGGCAGTACCACTGGGGATGTGGGTAAGCAGGACAGTAAGCGAGTAGTTTCGCAGGAGAGCCCCATTGCAGGAAAAAACATTAGAAGGCCAGCAGGTAATGATGCCCCCAGAAGCGCCGGAGGACTTGATGAAGAGGCATTTATCAAAGAGGGGGCCGGCGAACGATCTGAGAAAGGATCGGGAAACCGAATCAACCTTGGATTCTTGTAAGCAAAGGATAGACGACTTAAGATTAAACACAGCAGACTTGATAAGTGCACGTTTATTCTTGTCATTTAACCCCCGTACATTCCAACTAAAGATCTGAAACATTACAACCTTAAGAGAGCACCAAACACCGGGGAGTCGACAGGGCCAGGAACCCTACAGACGGGGGCCGGCGAACAGAAGGAGATCCGCCGCTTCATCGTCGGTCAGGCGAACCCCGCAGAGTGCACTCTTCCCCTTGGCAAGCTCACAGGAGGCGCACGACGGTAGCGATGGCCTTCCTTCCCGCAGCAGGGCTTTGCGAGCCTTAGCTGTAGCAAGCGAATCGCAAGGGCCTCGATTTTCGAGCCGCAGGCTCCTGCGTGGCGAAGGAGAGGGAGGAGTTGCAGACGAGGCGGAAAAATGGTGAAGTCCTCCGAGAGGGGGGGGAGCAGGAGGGCCAGGACCACAGGAGCAGGAGAGGTGCGGGAGGGCGGCCTCCCGCACGTCTGGCCCGTACAGTCGAGGGGGGGGGGAAAGGGGGGGTGGGCATCCGACCCGGCGCAGGGGGGTCCAGGTCAGCAGCATCCAAGAAGTCGGAGGTGGGGGATGGTGGGTGTAGCGGAAGGGGGAGAGGGGGCGTCGCGGAGACGTCAACACTGAAGGAGAGGAGGCCCCAAATCAGATGGAGGGGCCTCGGCTCGGCAGCAATCGAAGGAGCAGGGCCAATCCCGCTCGGTCCAGTCCGCACGCCAAAGACGGATCGCTAGGCACGGATCAGTGCAGGGCCGAAGCCCGCACCAGGTCCAGACGGGAGAGGTTCCAACTGGGCCAGGGCGGGTGGGAGTAGCCGGGTTAAAGCCGCAAAGGGCCCCAGGCCCGAAAGAGAATTCAAGAAAAAGAAGTGGTCCACCAAGGGCTTGATCGACGAGCGACCCGAAGCCCAGCGAGCCGGGGCCCAGCCCGCTCTCTGTCCCAGACGCCAGAGAAACCAGACAGGGGGAACCCATCGAAGCCCCCGCGCACACCTTCCCAGACCCCACCTTCCCAGACCTAGCGCAGCTCGAGGGTTTGCCCTCCCGACGCAAGGAATGGGGGCAAGCCTCGGGGGCCGGTCGAGGAGCAGGGGAAGTTCAAAACGGGCCGATCGAGCAGAACCGCCCCCCCAGCGACCGAGAACGCCAGAAGATGACCCGCGGCAGGCTTCTCGGGGAGGGCGACGTGCTTCTCGGGGCGGGTGACGAGCATCTCGGGGTGGGCGCTGGACTTCTCGGGGTGGGCAACGGGCTTCTCGGGGTGGGTGGCCAAGGGCGGGTTCGAGCCATCGACCGGCGGCCAACCAGCGCCGCCGATCCCCGTCGCGGAAGGGGCCGGTCTCTCCGCCAAAGCAGAAGTTCTACGCCGCCGGCCACGCGGGTTCGTCGAATTCCATGATTCGTTCGAGTCCACCGCCATCCCGTCAGTGGAACTTGGACCGGCGGATCCATCGCCCGCCACGTCAACCCGCCTGGCGATGGAGCGGCCCAGGGGATCCGTCTGATCCGCTCCTTCATGCGGGTCTCCTCCGGCGAAGGGGATCCCGCGGTCATCCCCTCCCAGGGAGTGCAGTGCGCTCCAGTTGCACAGTGATGGGCAAGGTGAGGTCCCCCATGACGATCAGGATGCTCTCCGGGATGTCTGCTGGGTCATCCACCGCGACCTGACAGCGAAACCCGCTGAAGTCTAGCATGCTAATGCTCTCTTCTTCGCCTCGCAGGTATCTACCGAAATGGCTGACAATGGCGGCCACCCGGGATTCCACCCAGCACTCGAAGGGGAGGTCCACCAGCTTGATCGAAGCTTTGTAACGCAGTAAGGAGCGGGAGGCATTGCGGTAGGGATTCCAGGAAAAACAACGTAGACGGCAGCGGGGGAGTCTGACCAGCTCCCTGCGGGTGAGATCTTCGGGGCGAACCCAGTGGGGAAGAAGAATCAGATATCCTCTCTCACGGTGGCGAGCCACGTGGAAGTCTTCAGATTGGCCGCCCAGCTTGCTGGCGAGGTCCGTCGCAATCGCCTCTTGCGGACAGTGTCCAAGGCGATCATGACCAATTACGGAGGCGAGGACGGCATTGCGACAAAGATGTTGGCGTGCGAGAAAGCTCTCGGAGAGGTGGACGAAGTGTTTCGTGGCAGGTGGCCTGAAGCCCATTGCCCTGTGCATCATCTTGGGGGGCGATGGGCGGAGGGAGAGGCAGCGAGCGGCAAGATGCCCGAGTTTAAGGCACCGACGGCACCGAACCGGGTCCCTACAGTCCCGGACCCAATGATGCCGCGACAGACAGCGAAAGCACCTACCCGCGGTCAAAGGATGGTGCTCGGGATAGGCGGCGCCACGGTGAGTCGTGGGGAGAGTTGAAGAGGGGATCCGGGAGCAGAAGGGTGCAGGGGCTCGGAGAAGAACGTCTCTATAAGAAGGCTCCTCACGTCCAACCCTGGACACTCCGCTACCCCCCCGGGTAAAAGGGGGTCTCCCGCGACCAGAAGAAGCCAAAGGAGTGCTGGCGGGGTGGAGCCCAGTGGAGACGGATGTGCCAGCAACGCAATCGCCATCGAGAGGACCATACGAGGTAAGGGGAAGTCCTAGAAGTCCGCCCAGGTGACCGTGCGTTGCGTCTTTTTCCCTTTGCAGGCACCAGGACCACGTGAGGGATCTTTCAAGATCGAAGGTGAGGGCGACGGGGCGGGGACAAAAGATTCCTTAAGCGGAATATCTGCCCCGTGAAGCCTTCGGAAGGGAAGTGATGCCTTGTCGAGGTGACGAATCGCCCGACCGGCGACACGGGTGCGCCAAGCAGGTCTCGGAGACACGCTCCTCGCACAGTCGCACGAACTCCTCCCGGACGCGGTTGTCCCAGGCGTACCGGCGGGGCTTCTCTTCCCGTTCCTAGCTCCCTCTTTCTCTCTCATCTCCCTAGAACCTTAATATAAATATTAATCTTAATCTAATTAGGATTCAACTACAAATCTAATCAAATCCTAACAATATTCAATATGTTCTTTGAACCAGTAGGGATTGATTGATTGTGCTCCAAAAGGGAGCAACAGTTGAGGGGTCAGTTGTGTTCGAAATAAAAATACTCAAAAATATTCTATGAATTCGGAGGGTAATTGCCCTGAAGTAAAGGGTTCCGGGCAGACTAAGATGAGCTCGTACGTGTCGAATTGCTGAAGAGAACTCGAATCAAGTGGCGCTCGGTAGAAAAAAGGGAAGTACAACTGCAAGCATATATGAAGAAACAAGAAAACTTCGCAAGCTAGAACCAATGATGACGTCGCTCTTTTTTTTTTGTGTAGCGACTTGATAGATTCAAAAATTTCTCAATATAAAAATAAAAGGAAATAAGAACTGAGAACTAGTTTCTCACCATTGACCAACACAATGGTGATTGGAACAAAGTCTCAATTGATTTTTTGAGGACCGAGGGTAGAAAAAGTTGTGGCACAGCCAAAATAACAAAAAAGGTGATGTGCTTTTCCTTGCACATTCAACCGAAAAAGGAAGATATCTTTATTTGGGTTTTCGGCGAAGGAGGGACCTAAGATGAAATAGGAAGAATCCTTATTGGATGGATGAAGAAAATGAAATAATCCTTAGGCTGCGTTTGGAATCGGGTTAAGGTGGAATTGGCTAAACCGGGAATAAGTATAAAGTACGGAACTAGAGCGAAAAAACGTTTGTGATAGTTCCAGGATAAGAGATTTTGTGTTTGGTTTAATAATGAGGAATAGAAGGAATAAAGAGAATAAGTGGGGTAAATTACCTTTTTGCCCTCAAGAGTTAATATGTGATAAAAGTTGTTAAAATCTAATTAGTTCGTTTTAATTAATGCATTAATGGTTTAAAAAAAAAATAAAATTATAATCATAATTAAATTATATTATTTAAAAATAATATTTATTTTAATATTTTATTTTCTCAAATTAAAATTTAAATTTAAAAATATAAAATTCAACATTTTAATTTTAAGATTTAAAAATTTAAATTTATTTTAAATAATAAATTTTTAACATAAAATTTTTTTAAAATTTGAAAAAATCGTATATTTGCTAAATATTTGTAAATTTTTTCCCTCAAGCTTTATTATGTGATTAAAATTTTCTAAAATCATTTTTTTGTTTTAATTAATGGATTAATGGTTTAAAAAAATAGAAATAAAATTATAATCATAATTAAATTATATTATTTAAAATAATATTTAATTTAATATTTTATTTTCTCAAAATTAAATTAAATTTAAAATATAAAATTTAACATTTTAATTTTAAGATTAAAATGTTATACTATTTATTTGAAATAATAAATTTTTAACATAAAATTTTTTTAAAATTTGAAAAAAATCGTATATATTGCTAAATATTTATAAAATTTTTGCCCTCAAGCTTTATTAATGTGATTAAATTTTCTAAAATCATTTTTTTCTCGTTTAATTAATGGATAATGATTTAAAAACAGAAATAAAATTATAATCATAATTAAATTATATTATTTAAAAATAATATTTAATTTAATATTTTATTTTTTCAAATTAAATTTATAAATTTCAACAAAAAATTTCAACATTTAAATTTTA